>JZLH01S0630690.1:30531-42852 GCA_001188425.1 Eucidaris tribuloides | reverse complement strand
CTTCTGAAAATTTAACTTGTCACTTCATTGAGATTGTTTACACAAACAGAGCGCGATGTTCACTCGCCTGGTTTAGGATTCAGCAAAACGTGAATTTTTGTAAAAGTAACCCAAATGAGTGACCTCATGGGTCATTCGGTTCGACCTGCGTGACTGAAAATGAGAGATCCCTGGAGTTATCCGAAGGGAGTGAAAAGTACTGTTTTCTCTTCAAATTCACTCTGAATTCATTGTTTTCCCTCTCTTAACGACAAATCACTCGTTAAAGTGGGCTCTCCTCATTCTGTTTTTTTTTAAGAATAATCCTTGCCTCTATCCCCAAATCTCTATCTTGTTTCACATCGCACACAGCGGGCCGCGATGCTCCTGTAGTTACGGTTCATGAAAAGGTAAACCACGGCATTCATCCAGCTATTACTGAGCGCCATTAACGTGGTGATTGTTGCCGGGACTGATGAACTACTGAAGGAGAATCCCACGGTCTTTCCCATGAAGAGTAAAATCGTGGGCGACCACGAAAGATAGAGGACGACCGTGAGTGTGAAGACCAGTCTGATGCTCTTGATCTTCGGGTTGTTTCCGCGCATGGCGGCGGGAGGTTGGGCGTCGTCTTGATGGACGTTGGACCCTGCGAGACGGCGATCGTAGACGTTTCGGATGCGTAACGCCTGTCTTAAGGAAATGCGCAGCAGAATTAAGTTAACGACAGTTGTGACTATGATGGGCAAAAGGAAACTTGTGACGCCCACCAAGAAGAAAACGAGAAGATTACTCGAGTTGTGGATGGAAATAAGACAGAGGACAGAATCACCGTCGGTGGCTCCGCGATCATTGATCAAAATAAGCGAGAATAGTGGGAGAGAGAGCGTGGACGCGAGCAACAATCCGGCGCGAAGGCGAGCAGGTGTGGCAAGGTGAGGGTAGCGCAGAGGTCTGGCGATGGTCAACAGACGATCGACGCTCAAACACATCAGGACGATCACGGACTCGCTGCTCAGAACTAGAAAGGCTGTCCCGACCACCGAGCAGGCGACACTGTTCAGGGATGTCAGTCTTACGACCAGGGCTAGTTCGGGGAAGCAGCCGACCAGTCCGATCAGCAGATCCACCGTGGCCAACCGCTGCAGGAAAAAGCGGGTGTTGTCCGGGAAACAGTTTCGGGGCTTGTGAAGAATCGCAAGATTCAGAAGGTTGGTCGAGATTATCAAGATTCCGCATACACCGAACAAGATCCCGATAATGACAAGAAATTCAACTTGATTCTCGAGCGGCAAACTCGGTTTCGTTGAACGTGTAATAAAATCGAGGCGTCCCGGCGAAGACGATTGAACGTTGGCGGCCATTTTATCTTATCTTTATAACAGTCGTCAGTTTTTTGGAACCTCCTGGAGTTATAAGTTGTACCGAAGACTAATTTTGTTTGCGCATGAAGTGGCAGGAGTAATTTTGTTTCAGAAGCCAGAGTTCATCCAGTAATCGTGTTCTTGATTGATACACGTGATCTGACACACGTAGCCACGAGTGCGTCGCAATTATATTGGGCGCTGCCGCACCGACAAGTGTAATTACATTGCCAATTATTGTTCGTCCTCTCGCTATCAATCACACCTTCGATGTTAACGTCACGGAGGTAGAAAAACGGGAGTAGAAAAAGCTGTAGGAGCCTCAAATAGATCACTGCCAGGGGCGTCATTCCGTGTTTCGGATTGGGGGGGGGGCAAAAGTGAAAAAATGTCCAAATTCTAAAGAACTTTGCGCGCGAAGCGCGCCGAAAATAATGACAATTTTGTATGTTCAATAGAATTTTACGCCATGTTTAATGGTTTTATATTAGCTTTCCAATGCTTTTTAAAACATATATTTGCATTGCATGTATGAATTTTACAAGTTGTCAAAATTATTAGGGGGGCAAATCGATATGTTTGCCCCTCAATATTTTCATTGGCCTCTGATCACTGCCACAATGGGTGGCGATTCCAGAGGGACGAGGGAGGGGTCCCCTCTCAATTTTTTTTCTGGGAGATCGCCCCCCCCCCCAATTTCTAAAGCTTACTATTATTTTTCGGAAGTTTCTTAGCATTTTTGATATTTTTTTATCTGCAAATGTATTCAAAAGATAAATATGATTGAAATAGATTATTAAACTTTATCAATACGGTGTAAGGTGGATTTCAAGGTATACTTTCCACCTTTTTAACGAAAATAAGTATCCTCGGTGCGATTTTTACCCCTTGCGAGGGTATTTTTATTTTGCCTTCCGTGTTTTCGACCCCCCCCCCCGTCACATGAAATCTCCGCTGCTGACTGCCACCAAAGGAGGCATCGATTTAATAGGGAAGAAATTCGGCATGCCTGTCATGCATCGTTACCGATGCTGAACAAAGTTTTCTGATAATCGCACATAATTATTACATGTATCTCAATGGGATATTAACATTGCTGTTCTGATTTGAAAATGAGATATCACTTCGTCCTCCATAGCTGGGGGGCTTCCAGTACTGTAACAAAAGATGTGTATCGTCATCTATGCATTTCGTTTAGTTCGCTGTAAACATGATTTATTGCTTCACCTTTCTTTACACTCTAGAGGGCCCCCCTGTTGCGACACAAATTGTCGCCGGCGACAATTTGTAACGATTTGTGAAAAACCTGACGCCACAGATTGTCGCCACCGGCACAAATTGTCGCTGGCGACAATTTGTGCCCGGAGTTGACGGCACAAATTGTCGCCAGCCATAATCAAAACATGTTGCGGCATAAATTAAATTGTTCGTACGTAGTAGTAGTTAGTGTGTGTAGTGTGTGTGTGTGTGTGTGTGTGTGTGTGTGTGTGTGTGTGTGTGTGTGTGTGTGTGTGTGTGCGTGTGTGTGTGTGTCGTGTGTGTCGTGTGCGCGCGCGCGCGTGTGTGTGTGTGTGTGTGTGTGTGTGTGTGTGTGTGTGTGTGTGTGTGTGTGTGTGTGTGTGTGTGCGTGTGCGCGTGTGTGGTGTGTGTGTGTGTGTGTGTGTGTGTGTTTAGGTGTGCTTGTGTGTGTTAGCATGTGTCTGTATCTGTTTGTTTGTCTGATTGTTTGTTTGTGTGTCTCTGTATGTGTATGTTTGTGTCTGTATGTGTCTTTGTGTCTGTGTGTGTCTGTATGTATTTTGTTCGTCACTCCCCCCCCCCCAAGCTATGGCGCATGTCACGTTTCTTGAAACCGAATCTGTCTATACCAGGAGTGGCGCCATGTTAAAATCTTAGGGGGAATCAGTGTGGAAACATTTTCCAGGCCACATTATCCACGCAGCAAGCGGAAACTCACAAAAAGTGGGGGGGGGGGGGGGTCCGACGAGACAGAAAAAAATTCTCGTCAGCTGGCGTAATCCGCTGGGAAAATTTTTAAGGCCAAAACTTATCTGGTCACGGCAAAACAGTCAAAATCAAACATCTGGGAGCGGGGGAGGGGGGCGAGACCAGATTTTCGAAAAATACTAAAACCTTCCTGATTTTCATTACTTTGAAAACAATAGGGGAAGCCGCTCCCCTCAGACTCGACAAGTAAGCAAACACCAAAAACGGTCCTCCGTTATTTTACCTGACAAATTACCTGGAAATTGATCTGTTGAATATAATAAGGTCATTGATATTTGTCCGAGGTTTCTCAAATTTAAAATTTTCACTGAAGTGTTTCACTTATTTTTCTGCTTCTGTTTTAATCGACTTGCTATCAGCGAGGAATTGTTGGTAAGTGGAATGTCGCCCCCTCCTGTTTCAAGGTTTATAGTGACTGGAACGGCTGCCAAGTGAACATGTGATGTGCACAGAAAAATGTCACCATTGTGTCCAGACCCGCACAGTATGTTTTAAAAAGTATTGAAAAGCACTACAAAACCATTAAACTTCGCATAAGAATATTATTTAACGTACACAATTTCAATTTTTCGGCGCGCTTTGTGCGCATAATTCGTCGGCGTTCATCCGAACCGTCGTATAGACATACGACGGTGCGAAACGTGATTTCGAGAAAATCGAGGTTAAATCTAACCATATATTAGCACTGCTCATGCAAAGCTATTACGGATATTCATTCCTAGAAAAATGTATGACAGGAAGGCCAAGGATCTCTTCTGAAAAGCAGTGTCTTTATTTTCACTCAAAATAAAGAATTGGGGGAGAAATCTCAAAAGAGCTAGACGCATGTAACACCTATTTCAATGGAAAAGGCGCAATTTTTACAAAATTGAATGGTCGATATTTTGACCCAGATGACATATTACACGGTTCCGATAATCGTCGAACGAATTCTTTTATTGTAACTTGAAATTGAATATTTTTATTTTTATTTTCACTTTTCCACCCCCCCCATCCGAAAATGGATCGACGGCCCTGGGTCAACCCCCCCCCCCCCTCATTATAGTCGCGGCGTTAAGTCCAAAAAATTGACCGAATTGTTCACTTTTGTTTAAAAGCACCAAATTTGCTCAGATGTTACTTGATATATAATAAACAAAATTTAGATAATTGGCCTCTCGAGAATTTGCCAAGGAGAGCCCGTGGCAGCCATTTTATCAAAATGGCCGTCTTGAAAATTTTTTTTTTTAGAATTCGGAAGATAACTTTGTAACGGAACCATATTTTGCCATGTGTATGACATCATATTAAAGGGGACTAAATTTTCTACAAGATGATACCCTATTTAAAAAGATTCAAATGCATTATAGTTGAAATTTATGGGCAAAAATGTGATTTTTAACGATTTTTTTCCTAAAATATGAATAATACTCCAAAATATATTTCCATATATATCAAAAACCCTTTCAATTTATGAATTCATGTTTTATCAAAAACTGTCCACATATCATGTCAATAACTTGTAAAAATTCTAGATTCATTGCTGTATGGAAAAAGAAATTATTGCAATCCAAAGTTGATACATTGATATTTAGTTAAACCGTACAATGCATAACCCAATGTATCAATGGGTGTGTTATATCAATACGTTGTGTACAAGGGTAGTATGATAATGTACAGAAATCAGATCTATTCTAAGCAGCTTAATTAGGCATATCAAACCTATTGTTAACTTTTGTCTAAAAGTACCAAACTTGACACAGACATTAATAAATAATATAATAAACAAATTTAGACATTGGGCCTTCGAGAAATTTGCTCAGGAGAGCCGTGGCAGCCATTTTCCAAAATAGCCTCCATTTCACATTCCTGTATAATTATGATTTGCCATTCATTGCCCATTCATGATGAAACTGTGCACTACATGAAAATACACGTTTCCTATAACTAATTACATATCATTTCTAGATATCATTTTAATCAAATAATCACTAAAGTTGCCAATTTGAAGAGATTCTTATCAAATAAAAAAATAAAACTAAAATCTAAGGTTAAATCTATAAAAAAAAAAAATGAAAGTAGAGCTTTGGTACTTGTAAAAATCATTTCCAAAATCATTTGCAAAATAATCTGTACGTTGCCAACTTAAAGACCGCAAAATCTTTGATGAAACTTAAATTAACACTGAATGTAATGATGATAGAAATAATAATAATAATAATAATAATAATAATAATAATAATAATAATAATAATAATAATAATAATAATAATAATAATAATAATAATAATAATAATAATACTGTTTTAGGTTAATTCATTCTTAATTTAATTTTGCATTGTATTGTATTTATAAGTGTATATTGTGTTATTGATCAAAATGCATGTGCAACAACCTGTTCATCTATAGTGTTGAAATCGCAGTGAAAATGTACTTACTGTCTCTGTCTGCAGAAACTGATTATCTGTGCCCTGAGGAGCCTTGACATATACCGATATTACCCCCTCCCCCCATTTCGACCACACCACTCCTCCTTCTTTGATTGGTTGTAAGAGTAGAGTAGTAGGTCCATGGTTGTAATCAGGGAATAACCAATCTAAGATGAGAGTCGTAAAAGAGGTGGGGATTAGGGGGATTGTTGTGATATCATTTTTTGCCAAGCACCTCGGGCCACAGATCGCCAGTCTCTGCAGACAATTAGTTCATTTCACTGCGATTTCAACATTATTAATCGATAGATGTTCCATTTGCAAAACGGGATGAGCAGAGAGATGAAGCAAGTAAACAAGAGTGTAAAGACGCAAGTAAAGAAGGCAGTGGCAAAGGTCAAGAGTGGGGCATATGATGAACTGTATGAGAAGTTGGACACAAAGGAGGGAGAACAAGATCTTAACAGATTAGCAAAGCAGCGAAAAGGGGCTAGTTAAGATATGTTGCAGGTTAGGTTGATAAAGGATAAGACGAGGATGTTTTGAAAGAGGATCTACAAAGATGACATGAATATTTTGATGAAGAAAACGTGAGATAGGAAAGGGTAGATGCTACAGACAGACTGCATGTGGAGGTACCTATCGTGTAGGAATATGTGAGAGCAATATAAAGAGAATGAAGAATTGAAAGGCTATGAGTCCAGACGATATGCCAATGGGGGCATGGATGTGTTTGGGTGGCATGGGTGTGGATTTCCTGACAAAGCTGTCGAATAGGATCTTGGATAGTGAAAGACTGCCTGATGACTGGAGGGAAAGCATGTTAGTGTCAATCTAATAATACAGGTAAATTGGAGAGTTAAGTAATATAGAGGAATAAAGTTAATGAGTCATATACTATGAAGCTCTGGAAAAGAGTGGTGGAATTAGCTACGCTGAGAAATAAAATGCCAATCTTGTGAGGAGCAGGTACGGCTTTATGCCAAGTAGGATCACGACGGGTGCGATATTTGCGAAAGAGGGGCATTGTGTGTTTGCAGATCTTGAGAAGGCATATGACAGGAGCCAAGAGAGGAGTTATGGTATTGCGTAAGAAAATCAGGGGTAGTAAAAGTAAGTGAGGATAGTGCAAGATATGTAAGAAGCATGCTAGCCGTGAGGTGTGCAGTTAGACTGAATGATTTAAAGTGAGAGTTAGATGGCACCAAGGATGTGGCGCTGAGCCCTTTCTGGTTGGCAATGGTGATGGACAGGCGGATGAGGTGGGGAGGCCCAATGAACCGGCCATTACATTCGCAGATGATATTTGTGATTTGCTCTGAATGCAGGGAGTAGATTGAGGACAATTTGGAAAGTTGGAAATATGCTATGAGAGGAATGGTTGAATAATAGCCAGACAAAAGCAGAGCACATTTGTGTTATTGAGACTAGCTCGAGATACGGTGAAACTGCAAATACTTAGGCTCGACATTGCAAAGTAATGGGGACCGTAACAAGAAAGACAGAGAAGAAGGGAATCCAGGCAGGCTGGAATCGATGGAAGAGAGTTACAAGAGTGATGTGTGGCAAAATTGTAGTGGGCAGAAAAAAGGGAAACATCAGCTATATATGACAGTGGTAAACTCAGGCACGATGTACAGCCTTGAGACAGTCCCTCTCACAATATGCCGAGGAGAAGAGTTTAGTGGACAGTTAAAGATGTTACGATTTTCTGTAGGAGTTACAAGAAGAGACAAATTTAGAAATGGGTTTGTGTGTGGGACAACGAAATCAAACGTAGGAAGGATGCGGGATAAGGCGAGTGGGGGAAGATTGAGGTAGCTTGGGTATGTCCAAAGGAGAGATATGGAGTACTGACATAGGGAGAAAGATGTTGGAAATGGTACCACTACGAAAAGGGGAAGAGCGGTAGACCAAACAGGAGGTTTGTGAATGTGGCAAGAGACTAGAAAGGATATGAGGATGGTTGGTATGACAGAGGAAATATCACAGAATAGATCGTGATAGAGAGACCGTATTCGCTGTGGCCACCTCTCAATTGTAGGAGTGGCCGAAAGAGAGAAAGAAAGGTGTTCCACAACTTCCACTTGTGGAGTTTGTTTACCTATATCTATGTCATTTGCTTAGTTGCTTCACCTTATTGTAACAGTACTAGCTGTATTATCATAGTAAAATGTTTAGTAAAGATCAGGCTACTGCTATCATTTGCAATAGTAGCAGTACTCTCATTTCCATGAGGTATACATCTTTGTGTCATAATCTTTGTGAGGAGCTGACAGGTGTTCATCCTGTATCATTCTGAAATTTATGTGAGTTCAGGTATCTGTGCGTGTGTTTGCGTGTATGTACTGTATGTATGTATGTTTGCACGTGGTACTATCAATGGTATAAACTCATATATTCATTATTATTATTATTATTATTATTATTATTATTATTATTATTATTATTATTATTATTATTATTATTATTATTATTATTATTATCATTATTATTATTATTATCATCATCATCATTTTTACCATCATTTTTGTCATTATTATATCACCATTATCATGTTCGTGTTTTTGTTGTATTCATTACATATTTCATTTCAGCGATTTTTCAGTCTTCAAATTGGCAACATCATAAATTATTTTGCAACAAATTACACTGAAAATAATTTATACAAGTACCAAAGCATATTTTCAAATTTTTTCCGTTTCTAGCTTACATTTTTATTTTATTTCATTAATTTTTATACAAACTTCTCCAAATTGGCAACTTTAGTAATTATTTCATTAAAATGATGTCTAGAAATGATTCCCAATTACTTTCAGCAAAATTGTATGTACATAAGGTGCCCAATTTCACTACAAATGGACAAGGAATCATTCCATACTTCAGGAAGTATCTGAATGGCGGCCATTTTGAAAAATGGCTGCCACAGCTCTCCTGGGCAAAATTTCGAGGGCCAATATCAGAATTTGCGTTTTATTATAAATCAACATCTGTGCCAAATTTGGTGCTTTTAGACAAAAGTGAACAATTTTTCGACTTAACCGCCGGACTATTAGCAAAAGTTAGATCCACCCATGCCACCGCCACTCCCCTCCCCGATCCAAAATGCATTTTATCTTGAGCGATGATGTCAGCACGCGTACGTTCCCAGATACCGGCGGTGATGACAAAGTTAGCAATTCTAATTGACATGTTTGTCTTTTAAATAGTATAGAATTAATTAAACTCTGCGGAATCGTTGTAGTATAATTATACGGTATTGTGAAATTGATAACAAATCAGCTCACGTACAATTTACGCTTTCCACAAATCAAAACTCCGCATAAATATTATGCAATGATAAAAATCAACAAATCAGGCACAGCCAAAACATCGATCTCAGAGATTAGCTAACATTACAGTGTGTCTCAAAAAATGGTCCAATCGGGAGAACAATATTTAAGGTATGTAATTTTCTCAAAAGGTATGTGTATTTGGCATCATATTAAAGCAGAATAAATTGTCTTTCTGATAAATCCAGTCCCATTAAATTTGTTTTTGTAAGTCAAAAGTTATGATTACGTTTGTTCAGTCAGGCAAAATCACGTTTGTCCCACTTTTATGTATTGGTCATAATGACAACTGAATTGGTGGTGTTGTTACTTACAGAACTCATACAAATTGAATTATAAAAATCAATAATAAAACAAATAACAAGTGCCTTTTTTCCTTCAATATGTTTATTTCTGATTATCTATAGTAAATAAAAAATCAAATATAAATAACCCGTACTCGGCATTGAATTGATATTGCACATGTTCATGTCTTCTGTTTACCAGACTGCGTTCACACTGACATCATGATGATCTGCACATCCCGTTCATTTTAGCCCTTATGTCAAAGTTATGTACCTCCTTTGTACTTGAAATAATAGGAAATCAGAAATTTACAACCTGAAAAATCTATTCGTTCAGCTAAATTTAACGATTACACAATACTTTACACACTCTCATTGGAGTTTCTTTGTTAAACAATATGCAGAAACTGCATGCACATGTACAGCATATACAGTATACTGGGACAAACGCGATTTCGCCTCATTGCAGAATATTCAATATATCTCAGGATTAACAAATCCAAATGAAATGAAATAAATTGCACTGGAAAGTATGTTATTTTAGGATTATGACAATACCTAGTTTTCATATATTAAAAAAATAATTTCCGATTGGACCATTTTTTTGTAGACACACTGTAACATTGATATTCTCTTGCAGAGCATAACATTACGGTCGTCTATATTAGCACCGCCTACTGGCCTAGATTAAAGGTAAATGACATAATTGGGGGTAATCCTCAACTTGGTCTGAAACTACTCTAGAATCAAGACTATGCAAGGATTCTCCTGTGAAAATCTTGTAGTCAAACGTTGACTCATTCTAAAATAAACAATGTCAATATCACTCGTAGCAGGGAAACCTGCTGTGTGGCTATATGGGGCTTATTTTTATCGTCGCCGGATAAAATTAAAATACTCCTATATGTTTATGCTTGATTCTCCTTAAGTAAACAAATTACAGACAAATCCTCCCAGGTGGGAGGTCCACTCCTGCTAGTGTATAGTTGGTATATATTTCAACTCATTTGGTTCTTGAGGAATTTTCAAGTGTTCCCAATCATGTCACTAACCTTTAAATGATTTAAAATAACATTCTGGTCGTCTACAGCACCGCTTAGATTAAATGATTTTTAAGAACATTTGGGGGGCAAAACGAATTTTTGCCCCCCCCCCCCATATGCCCCCTGAAAGGTAAAATAGAATTAATAAATTATTTAAAGACGAAAATGAATAATAAACGCACATTTCTTGTCTATAAATTGTCAATTTCATAACTGAAAAAATGCGAAATGTTCGCCCCTCACGGGGCAATTACACTTATTAGTAAATTTAGTGTATAGATGGTAGCTTCGCGTCCTTCGACGAGTGTGCCCCCGTGAAACATACCTTTAGTAAACCCTTCCATTTTCCTTTTCTTCTAAGCTTTCTAGCAATCTGAGAATATTTTCCATTGCTCGAACAATACGGTCACGTTTAAGCTTTTAATGAATACATTATCACTTGAAGAATAATGTGTATTTGCTGATTAAGATAATATTACTTGTGATCAGGGTTATAGCTACGGCGGTCGGCGCCGGTCGGTAGTAGCCGGCACAAACCGAAGCCGACCGGCACTGAGCTGAATTTATTAGATCTATACTTGCCTGTCTCTCTTTCTCCTTTCCTCCTTTCTTCTTCCTTCTCCATTTCCTGTTTCCTTACTCAATCTTTTTTCTTTTAGTGTATTCTTTCCATCCTCTATCTTCAGTTTCGTAGTCTCCCCTCCTTGTTACCGTTTCTTATCTAATTCCCCACGTTTTCAATACATATATTAATTGTATACCATGTTGATTACTTCTGCAATTTAAAGTATTATGTATGCAACGTCGGTTGTCCGGCAGAAGGGCTCTAGCATAAGGGTCTTAACAATAAATTTTCTCTAATTCAAGAAATATTGCCTTATTTGATATTTGCACTTAACAGACTGACAGAAGGATCTAAAATGATCACACTACTTTGAATTCATGTGAAAAGAGCCAATGGTTTTCAAGTTAGAGACAATATAGTGTTAAGGCCCTTCTGCCGGGAACATATCCTAGGGCCTTTCTGCCGGACAACCAACGTTTTGCATTTGTATGTCTTGTTTATGATTTTCTTTCACCCGGGATGGCAATTATTATACGCCCGGCTACGGGACGTATTATGGTATCACGCTCGATGTCCGTCTGTCCGTCTGTCTGTCCGTCCGTTAAGTTTTCCTTGTAAACGCCATAACTCAAGTTTAAACCTTAACAGTAGCTCATATAATTTGGTGTGTATGATACTAGCATAGATCCCAAGGAAGCCTATTGATTTTGAGGTCGAAAGGTCAACAGGTCAAGGTCACAGTGACATGTTTTATCTTACCCAAGTCCTTGTAAACGCGATAACTTCAGTTTAACTTAACCCAGGCTCATATGATTTGGTGTGTATGATACTAGAATGGATCCCAGAAAGCCTGTCGATTTTTAGGTCGAAAGGTCAAAGGTCAAGGTCTCAGTGACATGTTTTCATCTTAGCCTTGTCAAGTCCTTGTAAACGTGATAACTTCAGTTTAACTTAACCTAGGCTCATATAATTTGGTGTGTATGATACTAGCATGGATCCAGGGAAGCCTATTGATTTAAAGGTCAAAGGTCAAGGTCACAGTGACATGTTTTCATTTTCCGCGTTACAGGCGGGCGTATTATGTGCTCGCCCCAGCGATACTCCTGTCTTTTAGTTGGAAAAAAGACTATAACAAAGAATATCATGAATATGTATATCTGTATCTGCATCTGCACAAGCGTTATATTTGTTTGACGTCATCGGGTCGTTAAGCCTTACGCAGAAGATCATTTATATCTCCTCGTTATCTAAGGTTTCATCCTTTCATCCATTGTCACTCATTTTTATCCGTTTCCTTGAGCTCATCCTGACATAATATAATACAATTATCATCGGTACG
>JZLH01S0630685.1:16126-34246 GCA_001188425.1 Eucidaris tribuloides | reverse complement strand
CTTGTTCACATGGAGGAGCCATTGCAGTATATGAGTCTTACCAGAAGTGTTCACACTAATAGAGTACTATATGATGAATCAGTTATTGGTTTTTGAGTCAGTGACACATATTATAATGATTTCAAAATTAAAATGAAAGTTCAATTATCAGCCAAGGAAATGACAAATAAATTTCTGATAAAATTATTTGTTATAGAAAATTTCAACTGACACATGTTATGAATTGCTGTTTCATGAAAATGTTGACAGTTTTTACATCATTATTTGCAGTCAGATATTATACAAATAATAACTGGGCGGAGGTCATTGCATCAAATTACCCAGCCCGAGGTTGTCTTGAAAATGATTATTTTTTCCCGAGACGAAGTCGAGGGAAAAATGATCTTTTGCAAGACAAACAAGGGCTGGTAATTTGATGCAACGACCGACACCACAGTCATTATTGTTTTTTTCAACGTCACGAAACTTAATGAAATTTTAAGGATGAAAAGTTTGTTTTTGTTGACAGATGATTGCCTTTTGGCCCATTTCGCACTTGCTGGCGTGCGTCTGCTTGTTATTGGCATGCATGCGCGCGATCGATGCGACGCGACACGGAGCGTAGAAAATGTCAATAACCTTAGAGTGCGCGCGCGTAAATGGAAGTTCGGCGCGCGGCGCGACAATGCGTCAAATTTATTACGCGCAGTTTAGAAGGAGACAAACACCCTGCGAACGCGTATACGGTTGCAGATTCCGTACGTAAGTGCTATTTCTCCACGTGTTAATTGGGACTTCCGAGATACGCACGCCTGTGTAACGACCGGTCGTTACACTCCTCGCGGGCGGTGCTCAAAATAGAAAATGTCATGTGACGAACCAATCAGGAATGCAAACAAACTTAACCAGTTGAATAATAACTGTTATGAAATGCTCACTTCTATTTTTTAGGTCCAAACCTCATGACACCTTAATTGATAAATCAATAAACAACTGAATTTATAGTAAATAAGTAATAAATAAGTAAGTAAAATAAATGAATATGTCATGAATGTATATTAAATAATTGATTAATAATAAATAAATAGTTTCAGACTTTGTATGCACTCCAGTGACTCCGCAGTAAGTTTGGCTAGCCATTGGCTAATGGGCTGGTGTTAATTTCAAACCTAGTAACATGGTATTGAATATTTCATTTAATACATGAAAATCTACCTTCTTTTATGGTATATCCCATACAGACTAAATGGTAAATTATACACTATGCCTATACCCCTGCTAAGTGCCATCACTTCCTACAAATAGAGACCTGTTGTAATGATACAATACAAAGTTGATCAATTTCTGATGAACAGTGAGTTAAGCAATAGTCATGCATGCCTCATGAATTCATGCATTTGTTTCTGGTCATGTTGTGAACTATGACTTTGGGTTCAAGTTGTACATTACAGTATGCATGGTAGATGTTCTGGGCTTCAACACACAGGGGACAAGGAAAACATGCCACCCCCCCCGGTCCCCCCGGGGGGGGGGGGGGCCAGTCAAATTTATTGCTGTACACATGCGTGACCAGAAAAACGCGTTTACAGGGGTGTTTTTTCAGTTTTAGCCGCGGGCCGCGCGTGCACTCGTTAAGGGTATAAAAACACAGATTTTCCAAAAAAGGGTGGTTTTGAAGACTGGTCAAACGTATTTAGGGTATGTTTCTTTCTTCAAAGCTTTTTTTTTTAAAGACTGGCCAAACGTGTTTAGGGTATGTTTTCCCCCCAAGCTTTTGTCTATTTAAGCTTATTGTTAGCAAGTAGACAAAACTTGTTTAGGGGTCATATTCTGGCGACAACTTGTTTAGGGGCCAAAATGTGTAAATGAAGCCCGCGAAAAACTTGTTTAGGGGGTTATTTTGCACACAGAGAAAAACTTGTTTAGGGGGTGTCTGGAAATAATTTGGTCACGCATGTGTACAGCATTATACTTTGACGGGACCCCCCCCCCCCCTTCCCAAATCAGCAGAAGAACAGAGAGATCTTTGACCACAGAGCGGGTGTGGCTAGATTGTTGCCAGTGGTACTGCTGCTTACGGAACGTGAGACGAATCGTGTAACTGCGGGTGTAACCACACCAGTAAAGGTCCAGACCTGTTCCAATGATTAAAGTAACAGGCTAACATTGTGGAGCTTCAATTTAAAAAATTGTCAATTTTCGATATCTGAGCTACATAGTAGTATTTAAGTGGACAACACCCAAGAATACAATAGTTTAGAAAGTTATGCTTCCACTGGCAAGATATGCATGAATAATTTCTACTCTGGTGGAAGATAAAATAACTTAGATCTGCACACAGTAAGTCTATGGCAGGAAATGGGCAGGTGAATCCGGTAATCTTGAGTGCTTGTAGATTTTCACTTTTTTTAAAGGGAGAAGGCACCAGCAACTAACAGGCATAAGTTAAGAAATAAAGTCTTAGAGGCATTGAGAGTATTGTGAGAATTATGAGTATATGGTGATAATACAGCCTAAATAAGGCTATTGTGTGACACTCACACTTAGCAAGGCCCTATAAATTAGTTATTTGTGTTTATTTTATGTCTTTGCAGCCTTGTCTTAAGATAAACTTGCAGAAACAGTCATGGGGGAGGAGCTTATCGATTCAAACAGTGCGCATACATTACTGCGGCGTGACTAACACACGTCGGTGGCATGCATCGGTCATGCTTGGTCAAGTTTCAGCAATGTGTACGTGCGATCTGATTGGTGGCAAGACTCAAATGTTTTCTTAACTTATGCCTGTTAGTTGCCGGTGCCTTCTCCCTTTAAGAAAAAAAACACTAAATCATCAGTTTGAAATATAATATCTTTTTCCTCGGGCTTCATTTTTAGAACTTATCAAAGACACAAGTAGAGCATGGAGGATTATGTAGCTCACACAAGTTTTTAAACTGTGGTCATTGTTAGCCTGTGGCTTTAATGTAAACATGCTGAGACCGTTCTCAAAACAGTTATGGTGGTGTAAGTGTAACCATGGCCTTTTTGACGTACTGAGCCTATGAAACGAGAAAGATATAGTGTGTGCATCATACAGTGACAAACAAGCATAATGAGGAAAAGTTCTGTAGGAGGACTGTAAGTCAATTAAATGTACATGATTAGGCCAAGTTATGTCAGCAAGTGGGGCCATGGACTTGAAGTTCCTTACTCAAGTCATCAAGCTTGGCTAGAGACATGAATGGAATGTTCTTTAACCCTCAGGGACCGGTAGGTAGTTCTGGTTCATATAGATGCGATAGATGATACCATATACTGTACCTGTACCTGTATGCCACAAGTACACAGAAGTGACAGAACTGTACAGTACATAATAGGGATACTGTATTAGTCTGGCTGCCAGACTCGGATGTTAGTCATGTGTCATCAAGTGAAAATTGAATACATAATGATCAAAAGTTTTGCAGATAAAACAGGGTTTGTGATTTAAATCGATGGCGATTTTAATTATTGATTTAAATCATGATTTTATATAGAGAATTGATTTATTGATTTAAATCACGGTTAAATCATGATTCAAATTGCAATTTAAATCACCCCTTGCCCCCCCCCCCAAATAAATATAATAAATAAATAAAAGTTGCCAACCCTGGGGGGGGGGGGGGAATCCTCTCACAAGTGAAGCTGGACATACAGTAATTTGAGAGGCTACTGCTTTGCAGGGGGCTGGACTCTGCCAATGCAGAGATGAGTTTGTGAGAATTACAAGTATCCAAAGATTTTCATTATTTTATGGCACTAAATCACTAGTGATCAATTTGCAGTACAATTTCTTCAGGGCTTCATTTGTAGACCTCATCAGAAATACTTGGGAGAATGGAGGATTATGCAGCTCTAGCTCAGATTATTGGAATATGGTTAAATTATGCCTTTAAACACAGGGTGGTGACGTTTCTGTATTGCACAAGAGGAAACAGAATTCGGTGAGACGGAAGATGACAAGCTTGTAGGAGGTGGTGATAGGAGATCGCCTTGCCATCGGTGTGTCAGAGTACCACATTTTCCAGGGAAATGTGGTAACAGAAAGCCTACTGTAACAAAGGTTCATTCACCTTAATAAGGACAAATACATGTATACTAGTTACAGGATGCGTTTTGAACTTTCAACATGAAGCGTTAAGTTTCAGGTGGGTAAAACAATGAAAACTCTTGTGATATTTGATTGCAAAGTTTGAAGGTGTTTTTTTAGAAAATGTTTTTAGATTAGAATCTGAAGAAGAAATCAAAGATATCAATAAACAAATATTTATTTAAACAGGAGAGGTATTAAAGGGAAATGACTGACTGGAAGCAGCCCTCAATTTACATGTATGTATGATACCAGAATTAAGTGTAATATTTAGGCCTACTATTTGGTTTCAGCTGTAGTCAAATATTTAATGTGTATTAAACAGGTACCATCTATATTCGCTATGACATTCAAATTTGTTGTGTAGTTTCCACTCCAGCCTAGATACACTCCAGTTAGTGTATACATTGGTATATCATGTTATGACTCTTTGGCAGTCAGGTCGCTGCTTTTTCACACTGGTCTTTAGTGTGATGAAATTTCACCAATCTATTTGAAACTGTACATTTTGTCCCCAACAATTCCCCCGACAGCTATCCCCCACCTCACATACTCTCCCCATCCCCCCACCCCAAATTCTTCCCCTATCCCCCCACCTCACATTCTCCCCCACCCCCAGACAAATACCACCTGGACAACTTAACCATCACTCCTTCCCCCAAAATAATTGTCCAAGAGGAGTAATTATTGGGAGGGGGGGGGGAATGTAGTTGTCTGGGGTATTTATCCAAGGGGGTAATTGTCTGAGGAGTAGTTGTGGGAAAGGGGAGTTGTCTAACCTGACATGCAGTTAGAAGAGTATTTTCTCTCGGTCTTTTACATTTCAAGTGAAGCCCTTGTCTATTATATTTGATAGTGGCCTGCCTGCATTGATGAACGATGGGCTAGGCAAGAGGAAGTGGAGTCACAAATTAAATCCTTTTAATCATGATTTAAAATCAAAGTTGCATTAAAGTGTAAAAGTGTGTTCCTGAATTACATGTATGTGCCATGGAATGATAAGTAGTAATAAATTGCATGGATTGTATCCATAATGTGTAATTACACAGAGTTTTTAATTGCCTGTTATTGTGTGCTGGTGTCCATGGTGTTACATGAATGTGACAGATGCATGACTCGTACATTACAAATTTATGTATCAGGTTTTGTTCTTACAAATGTCGGTACGATTGTTATGATGGCATAAAAAATAGAAATATCAGAGTAATGTATGTATTTACTTGTATTGTACCACAGTATCTGTTCCCATGTTTCTTGTTCCGTGACTCAGTGTTAAATGTGGTAGGAGGAGTTATAAATAGTAGGCCATGAAGACTTGGTAACAATAGTTATTTCACAGATCGTCAATTCTGGGTATGGGTGTGATTGCTAAACTACTGTAACATGCCTGTGTTATGGTTGACTCCATTCACCTTAACAGTGTAGGACAATGCCAAATTTGAAAATTATGTCAAGATACCGTGTATGCATGGTTGTACACTGAAGGTAATGGAGGTAAATACTCATACATGTAGTTTACAGGCACAAACCAAGGAGTTGTGTTTGAAGCTCTTTGCACAAACCTTTGTTGCCTTAAAGGCAAGGTCCACCCTGATGTCAGGTGCTTTTAATAAAAGCAGAACAATGAGAGAAACCTATTGATGAAAGTTTGACGAAAATCCACCAAAAAATAGCGGAGTTATGAAGTTTCATAGTTTTAATTTTGTGACATCACATACAGTACGAGCAGCTCTCCATATGTCAATGTCATGTAATATTAATTCAATAAATTGCCACTCATTGGTTCATGATAATTGAATGTTTATTTTTCATAGAAGCATGTAAGAAATAATGTTTCTAATTATATATTGAATGCACAGATAACATTGTTTTCAATTTTCAGAGAAAATGGCACTTTATCTAATTTATATTACATGACATATAGGAAGCTGCTGGCATATGACGTCACAAAATGAAAGCTTTGAAACTTCAGAACTCTTTTATTCTTCAGTGGATTTTTGCCAAATTTCATTAATATGTTTCTCTCATTTTTTTGCTTTTATTAAAACCAACTTGACCTAAGGGTGGACCTTGCCTTTAATTGTTGGTTGTAGTGCACAGTACAGGGTCGAAACAATCTATACTGTGGAGTACTATAGGTCCTGGGGGCCTGGGTAACTTAAAACAGACACCAGTTGGTGAATAACCAAATATAAGTCTGCACACAAATATTGATAGAATTTTGTGAGAAGTAGTCTTGTTTCTTTTTTTTTCTTTGTTACTCATATTAAAATGCTATCATACTGTACATGTACCAACTACCATGGAGCTATTGCACTATAAATACATGAATGCACTAACGTAGTTTTACAGGAATACCATCAAAATATCATCAACTAGTATCTCGTATTCTTGTTGTTGAAGAGTTAATTATTATACAGTCTAGTTTATGCCACATTCATTCCCCTTTTCATTGCCATGTGATTCTCACAAATTATAGGGACAGTGATTTTCCGCGATAACGGAAAACGGACGGAATTTCCGGAAATCACAGCTTGAAACGGAAAATGAGTTTTCCAACGGAAAATCACGAGAAACCTCTTTTTTCTCCAAATTTTTTCAAAAATTCGAAATAGTTGACACAAAAACACAAAAACAGCGAGAAATATTTGTTTCAAGTTTTATGTAATCGCAATTGTCATTTTTCTTCATGTATACAACGTCTATGGTAAGACAGAATTTCCATTTTTCAGACAAATTGAAACGGAATTCCAGATTTTTGGAAACGGAAAAGGCCTTTTCTTGAAACGGAAAATCACTGTGACACTGTCCCTATAATTAATTATGGCTTTGATATGACCCAATAAGATAAAATACAAAGAATATAGGGTTTACAGATGTGTAAATGTAATGATTTTTCTTCCATCATCTCATTTTGTCTCCTCTGCAGACGCACCGTCACAGACCACTTTAGTAAATGACAGTTCATCGTTGACGGAACACACAGATAAACTCCAGTACCATACAGAGGTGATTGGCTTTCACAGTAATTTGTACAAGAGACCTGTATCATTCCAGTTATTTCCAAAATCGGGCAACCTATCATGAAACTGAGCAGTTTGGGATAGCTTCAGAACAATATTTGTGCTTCACAACCATTACTTAACTGGTCAAATATTTGGATAACATCTGGGGGGGGGGAGGGGGGGGGCATTGTCATTACAAGGTGGACACCATGCTGGTACATGACTGTGTGTACTTTCAAAATGGACCCTAAATGAGTAATTATCCTTGATCTTAAAATATCCTAAATAAGTTTTTAAAATCTGAAAAGATACCCTTTTTAAAGGGAGAAGGCGCCAGCAACTAACAGCCATAAGTTAAGAATAAAAATGACATTGTGAGTATTGTGAGAATTATGGTACATGGTGACAAAAACAGCCTAAATAAGGGGTACTGTGTGATACTCACCCTCATCAAGGCCCTATAAATTAGTTAATTTGTGTTTATTTTACGTCTTTGTAAGTTTTACCCTGAGACAAAACTTACAGAAACAGCTATAGGGGGAGGAGCTTATCAATTCAAACAGTGCATACATTACCACAGTGCGGCTAACACACGTCGCGTGGCATGCATTGGTCACGCATGGTCAGCTCCCTGCAGTGCACGTGCAATCTGATTGGTTGGCAAGAACTCAAATATTTTCTTAACTTATGCCTGTTAGTTGCTGGTGCCTTCTCCCTTTAAGTAATCCTTCTGTTAAAAGTATACCCCTTTTTCCTGAATTTTGCGTTGTATTTTTGATACCTTTTTTGGACTACATGTATACGCATGTACATCACCTGTCTGTGAAAGACAACCCTTTTTAGGCATTTTTGTACACGAGCGTGGTGTCCATCTTGTAATGACTTTGGTTCAATCATTGAATTAGGTGTGCATGAAAGCTCAATGCAAAAAAAACAATTAAATTGTTGTGACAGAAACTTGTAGAACAAAAAAATGACAAATAAAAGATTCTTTGTGTCCCCACCTGCATCATGATCTCCCCCTCCCCCAGTCCTGAAAAAACATGGTTTACACATCTGGAGAAGACTAGTAAAAATGAATTCATGATTATATTGTGCCAACAAAAATTAAATATGAATGATTATGCAATAATAATACCAGATGCAGTGCTTATGAAATCCTTTGACAGATTAACTTTTCACTGTGACACCAAAAGTTTCTGACTTTTTTAAAATTAATTTATTCCATTGTAATAGTAGTAGTAGTAGTAGTGGTAGTGGTAGTGGTAGTGGTAGTGTGTATTGGTAATAACTATTCATGTCGTACTTGTAACTTTGTTTTTGGTTAAAGGTAAATGACATGATTGGGGTCTGGGGTAGTCCTCGACTTGGGCTGAAATTACCCTAGAATCAAGTAAACTATGTGAGGATTCTCCTGTGAAAATCTTGTAGTCAAGCGTTGACTCATTCTAAAATTACTAATGTCAATATCCCTCGTGGCAGGCAAACCTGCTGTGTGGCTTTCTATGGGTCCTATTTTTATTGTGTCCCGATAAACTTAAAATACTAGTTTGTTCATGCTTGATTCTCCTTAATTAAATAAATTAGAAACAAATCCTTCCAGCTGAGAGATCCACTCCAGCAGGTGTATAGTTGGTATATATTTCAACTCATTTGGTTCTTAAGGCATTTTCAAGTGTTCCCAATCATGTCACTAACCTTTAAGCTTCATTTCGTTGTTGCAATAATGACACAAATCCTAATACCAGATAATGAACAGTGCTAGTAAAAGAGAAATAATGTTGTTTCTGAAAATTTCACTTTCAGTTGCTGTATTGTTATACCAAGAGCTTACCATTATTGCTTGATTACTCCATTCCATTGTACTGTTTTTGATAATGACCATTACCTTCTCATAACTTGTGAAGTCTTTTGTTCAAATTTGTTTCCTTGTTTTATAATACACATATACAATCCTTACATCAGATAAAATTCTTAGTAATGAGGAATAATACATTAATGTATTATATAATGACACTTTCACTTGCTGTGTGGTTTACTATTTAATAATCCAGTCCATTGTTCTGTCATTGATAATGACTGTGACTTAATGTACTTTTATCTTCATGTTTATGTTAAACTCCATTTCTTTGTTTCAGTAATGACCCAGGATATTCTAATACCAGATACAAAGTCTTAGTAATTAGTAATGAGGAGTAATACTTTGATACCGTACACCATAATGCCACTTTCACTTGCTTTGTGTTATACCAAGAGCTTGCCATTGATTACTCCAGTCCATTGTACTGTAATTAATAATGACTGTGACTGACTTAATATCATTCATTTGTAAAGCACTTCATACACATGTAGTTTTGAAGTGCTATAGAAAGTACGAAG
This sequence comes from Eucidaris tribuloides, assembly GCA_001188425.1. Lineage (NCBI taxonomy): Eukaryota > Metazoa > Echinodermata > Echinoidea > Cidaroida > Cidaridae > Eucidaris > Eucidaris tribuloides. Next base: position 24,772 of record JZLH01S0630685.1, on the reverse strand, counting down.
AAATAAACAACAAAGTACATGTAGAAATTTGAAACAAAATACAATTTACATAAATTGTAAATTATAACTAAAAGTAACTTGTACTCGTAACTTCAAGTCTTTTGTTCAACTTTTTCCGTGTTTCTTTAATGATACAAGATTACAATCGTAATACATTTCTTATAATGAGGACTCATACTTCGGTGTGTTTCATAATGTCACTTTCACTTGCTATATGTTATACCAAGAGTTTACCATTGATCATGCCATTCCATTGTACTGTAGTTGATAATGACTGTGACCCACTTGTAACTCCTTTTTCTTTTGTGTGTTCAACTTTGTTTCCGTAATGGCGCAGGTTATAGAGAGCCTCCTCGAAACAGAGAAACAGCTCACCGCAGAACTACAATCATTAGTAACAACGTACCTCAGACCACTAGAGACATCAAACGTGTAAGTAGGAATCTCACTTGGAAGAAAGAATATCAGGTTGTGATTGCTCTACTGGGAATGAGTGATTTGTTTCTCATTTCATTTATCAAAACTTTGTGATCATAGATGACAATGAAATTGACAACATTGATGATAATGTATTGTTGGTAGGTTTGCATGGTGGAGATATATAGTAGAAAAGGTGTACGGAGAGTACACCATGTGAATTTCTTTCTAGAAAATTTGGTAGCTCTTAAAAGAGCCCACTCGACGTTTCAACTAGAGTTGCTCTGGTCGTCATGATAAAAAGCTACCAAATTTTCTAGAAAGAAATTCACATGGTGTACTCTCCGCAAACCTTTTCTACTATTGATGATAATGTCACGAGTAGTGTAGTAAATCAGTCTGTAGTTTGGTCTTCAGTACTTAGAATAATTTAGTAGTTGTAGTAAGTAGTTGTAGCAGTAGTAGGAGTAGTACTAGTAGTAGTAGTAGTAGTAGTAGTAGTAGTAGTAGTAGCAGTTGTAGAAGCAATAGTAGTAGAACTAAGTGCACATTAAAACTAGAATTCAATTATTTGCTATATACATGTATTTGGAAGTTGATGTAGAACACCCAATCTTGTCTGCTTCATTAGGTTCTTTCCCAAGCAAACATTCTTGCTTGTGGCATTCAATAAGACAAATAATTGTAATGGACATTATTTGTTCTTATACATGTACAATTTAATTATATCCAATTGTTTTGGGAGTTATAAAGGTACTCCCAAAGGCATGTCATAAACATCCTAACCCCCCCCCCCCCCGACAAAAAAAACTTAAAAAAAACTAAATAAATGAATAAATGAATAAATTAAAATTAAAATAAATAAATAAAAATAAAATCAATAAATGAATAAAAAAATAATAAATAAATAAATAATTAATTAATTAATCAATTAATAAGTAAGTAAATAAATAAGTGAAAATAAAGAGATTTCTCATTGTGTGCCTTTAGTACAACTATGCACATTTCTCATCATTTTGTGTACATTATGCAGGATGGCCCTTTAAACGTTTCAGGCATATGGTGTATTTACTGTAGGTGGTTGGGTTTTAGGAAGGAATGAATTAAAACAAACATATCAAATATAATGTGACTCAAGCCATAGCTACACATGAGATACAAATGATGAAATTACACATAGAGAATGTGCTACATTGGAAAACATATACAGTCAGTGTATACATTATTTTTTTTTTGTAATGTTATCATGCGATGAGTAATACACATTCACCACAAATTTTTAATCCCTATAATCACAGGATTATTTGGGATGCATGTAAAATACTATCCATGTCTTGGATTGAGATCAGGAGACGTGGGGAACTTTCACTGTGTGTATATTTTGGGGGGTAGTAATTGAGAACAAGCGAATGGCCTCACTATGTTGAAGTGAATGATGAACACTGAAATAAATGGCACACAGTTAAAAAGTATTAGCACAGTCATGTGAAATAATGAAATAATGTACAAATACCCACACAAAATGTTTATTAAAATGCTGTTCTGCATATTACATGGTGGTGTCAGGAATTGGGGTAGGCTTTTTATACTACTTTCTAAGTATTTTTCCTCAAACTTGGGAGGAATTGGGGCAGGCTTTTCATTCAGCTTTTTGAGTAGTTTTTTCTCAAATATGGTAGGAATTGGGGCAGGCTTTTTATACGACTTAAAGTCAGTTATTTTTTCTTCTCAAACTTGGTAGGAAAACAACATTAACTCTTAATGTGCCGAAGTCGCAGATCTGCACCAAATAATACACATAAAGCCCATAGAGGTTCAAATCCTCTGGCTTGTAAAGAGTTAAGATCCATGACAAGGTATGAATCAAGGAAGATAATAGTTGTGTTTCAAAGGTCAGTGTCAAAAGTCAAGGTCATATCATGAACTAGGATGTGATATTATAACCGGCTGTTCAGCTGTGGCATTTCTGAATCAATCACACAGTTTTACAACTTTTAGATGACATTTCAAGATTTTCACCAACCTTTAAGCACAAAAAAATGACAGTAATAACAGATTAATCAACTTAGGGTGCAATGCATAACATTTAATAAGCAATTACTGATAATCATGATGAGTATCAGATTTGTCAATAGAAAGAATTCATTAGTTCAATAAATGGATCTCTCCCTTACATTCATTAACATGGATATTCAAATCATTGAGGAAAACCATTGTGAATCTAACTGTAAAGAAGTCTCAGGAAAACACTTGTATTTACATTTCTGGAAAGCAATCAAATCTTGACCCCGAACAAGAATCTTCTGAGTTTATCTCCATCTCTGAACAGATGTATGTCCTATCAATACCAGATAGCCTACACATGTCTGAAAAGTAAACAAATATGATAGTCTTCCTTGTATTTGTTTGGTTGTTGGATGGTATTTTATTTAGAGAATTACAGCTGTTTCATTCAGAGTGCAAGTACTTTTCCTCATGCAGCAATAAGGGAAAAAAGGCATAGCACGGTTAAGCCGATATAGGGAACAGGATTATGAAAGCTGTGCAAACTGTGCTGCCACACGGTGTAGGGGAGGAGTGAAACTCCCCCTTCCCCCCCCCCCCCAAAGATGCTAAATGACTTCCCTTTCAATACCAACATTAGCTATTCCCAATGCCTTTCTAGATAGAGTAATAAATAGGTATTTACAGATTTGGCATTGAGGGGAAGCTATCATATATATCATTTGTTGGTAGCAGTGGTTTGAGGTGGTATCAGGTTTTGTATGCAGTAGGAAGAATTTTATTACATTTTGCTATGTGCTTGATGTGTGTTAAATAAAAAAAAATTAACTTTTGTTGATCATCTTTTGAGGAGGTGCGAATTTGAGTGGACCTAACCAAAATCAGAATCCCTAACTTTCGTTGGTGAGCTATTTGTTGCATAGAGGCGTGATATGGTCCGATGATCAGGGAGGGTAAAGTCATGAGTGAGTGCTTTGAAGACGCTGATCCAAGTCTATAAACCACCGACTTTGCATTTTTCAGAAAACTGTGAATCTGAAATTATTTTTGTAATCGGCATTTTCAAAATTGTTATGCATTGAGTGAAACACAGAAGTAGCATTTCTAGTAGGCCTACTGTAATAAATTCATTGACCTGAATGTTGTCTTTATTTTCTTGTCATTTGTGTGTGTTGTTTTTCTAGTCTCACATTTCAAGAGTGGTCAACGTTATGCGGTAACCTAGAGGACATTCTAAGCTTTCAGCAATCATTACTTCACCTTATAGAAGAATCGGCACAGTAAGTACATCTACATATCATTTTCTGTTATTCTAGATTTGTAGTACAGAGGGAAGGCTGAAAATTTCATAGGCTGACTAAGGAGGAGTTATGCTACAGGAATGAAACTAATAATGTATTAAATTCAACCTTTCTTGATACTGACTGCATTTGTTTTTTGCAGAATAACTTCCCTTTTTGGAGGTTTCAAAAGCATTACCCCATTACAACACTAAACCCCAGGAAATTATCATAGATGGTAGTTGTTGAGGTTGTAAGTAGTTGGTTGGGGGGGGGGTGCAGGGGAAAAATTCATTTTAGTTTTTGGGGCTACATTTAGAGCCATTGGCTAAATTTGGCTACAATTTACATTGTGTCTACGGGAATTTCCGAGGGCTCTTTTAACAATTTTGAGGGATCTTTTTTGCATTACAGGGGCAAATCACCCCGACTCCCCATGTATTTTGAGCACTGTGGGGGGAGGGAGGGGTGGGGGGAGTAATTGCCAAGGGATAGTTGTCCTACTAGGGTAGTACTTGTTTGGGGTGTAATTGTGTGCGTGGTAGTTATCACAGAACCTCCAATTACATTTACTAGACACACACTACACGTGATTAAAAAATATATATATATATTGCCCAAACTTACTCTGAACAACAACTTCTGTGAACATCATATACTGGTCCATATTATTATGCATTCAACCCCAGGGTTTCAACGCAGCTATGGCTCATAACTAGGCTTGCGCTTGCCTAAGTGTTTATGTAATAATACTATGAAGTATGTAATTAAACGCTAGGTTTAATCCCATAATTATGTGATGGTATCACATTTTATGGCGACCTTACTTTTGTAGGAAATTAATCATTCCAGTCCTAGATATCAGTAATTATCACATTTCCTTCATTTTTACTGCCCTAATTAAAACTAATAACGGCAGTTTTGAATTGGATAATTTCAACGGTATTAAGTAGTTTCGTATTATGTGTGCAGCATTAAAATTTCAAGAGGATTAGGCATTTGCAAAGAACTTTGGCATGTCGAGTCAATTCATTGCAGTTGATGATAATGATTTCAGTATTTGGCATTGACCGAAGTTTTCTGAACTAATTATGCTTAATTAACTGTAGACACTCCCCTCTAATATTCTAATGCCATATGATGGCTGTTTAATCTATAGTGAATTTGCAAATATTGCACGTTATATCAGAGACTCAACATTGACATGGAAGGTAACAATTCTTCCGTAATAAGAAAAGTTGATTTTAGTGGTTGTAATGACTTGTTCAGTTGTAAATCATAGGTAATATTCTTTTGGTAGATGTTACAGATAAAATATTATTTAGGAGTTCAACAAGAGTCGAATCCCTGTATTTGGTGGTTCTCAACATTCGCAAACTGCTTTGTGTTATTCGAGCGATGGATTCATCATTCAGTGTGTAGCGTCCTACTTGTCTGTTTGGCATTCTTAAAAATGACATCGTATATCCTGTAACCGTAGATTCAGATTTAATGTGTACCATGTGAAGTTTGTGAGATCTTCTGTCCTGTCTATCTGTCTATGATGTGGGTGTGTGTGTGTGTGGTGTGTGTGTGTGTATGTGTGTGGTGTATGCTGTGTGTGTGGTGTGTGTGTGTGTGTGTGTGTGTGTGTGTGTTTGTGTGTGTGTTTGTGTGTGCACATGCACAATCGCATGCAAGTGCATGCATGTAGAAATTTTCCATGTTTGTTCAAGTACATGTTTTAATATCAATCACCATTTATCAAAACCAACAATTATCAGTGAATGTTGGCTTTGGATTTTATGGAAAATTTGTGTACTCTATTCGAAAACCAGCTATTGAATGGATCATTAAAAAGAAAAAGCAACAATTCTTCAGTCCCAGCCATAGTAATTTGTTGTAAGTTGATAAATCTTAAACTATTTATCAGTCGCCACCTATTTGATTGCCGTGAACCTGATACATCTCAGACAATGTAACACAACGAAAGGCGTACCACATGTTTCATCTTTGGGCAGCCGATGCAAGCACCTGGAGGATAAGGAGCACTGTTTGCATGAGGTGCACCCAGTAACAAGGCCCCTTACTCAACCTACCTGTGCCAAGTCATCCAAAAAGCTGTGATCAGATTAACAGAACAACAGGTCATCTTGGAGTTAAAAGGTTGAGGGAAGGGTGTAAGGGTTCACTCCTAATTATTTTGTGGGGGTGGGTCTTAATGGTCTCATTGAACTTTGAAATGGATGTCTAGGAGTTGTGAGAAAGCACATAATATAGAGTCCTTCGGAACTAAGGACCTGAAATTGGGGATCTAAGCAGCGGATAAGAAATCTTTATTGCCAAATTTGAAATTGACAAAGTCATAGTAATCCGAAGTTATGTTAATACTGATAGAGTCAATATCTGTAATGATTAATGACAAGCTGATTTGGGAAAGTTGCTCCTGGATCTGATCGAACTGTGTAGCTAAGATCGGTACAAGATCCTGCGCGTAACTGTGGAAGCAAATGGTAAATCGAGTAAGGGGTTCCCTTAGGCTTCAAGGGTATACTAAGTGGCAATTTATGGACATTTGTTACTAGAGATCGTAAGTGGAATGGTAAAAAGGGATTGCATCGCGGCCCACCCCCTCCATGAATCCCCATCATACATTAAACAACAGGTCGCCGCAGCTCCTCCTTTGCGACCATTTAACTCTGCTTAAACTTGAATGATAGTATTCCTTACAGGAACCTCAATTTAATTTGTGGTGAACGCAGTTATGTACGTCAAATGGTCAAATAAGGTTGTAATACAACAAGGACTCAAAAGCAAAATCCTTAAAAGCTGTTCGTGACCCTGTAAGGTGGATCAGCAAATAATCATGTAGTGGCAAGCCTTCTCAGGATTTGATGTAATGTGCAAAATTCCCCATGACACAAAAATTGAATTCTTGGTATTTCAATAATAATTTGAATATATTTACTAGAATGATTTGCAATGTAACGACATATTATGCTATTGCCGTGTTTTTCTGTTTATTACAGTGAGGAGCTCAGCAGTTCATGGAGAGTAAAGGTTGCACAAGTCCCTGGCCTCCATGTCGCTGACGAACACGGCTCAGTAGTCCCTTCAGAAAACTGCGAGTCATACACAGCAGTTCTGAAAGAATAGAAAGGCATTTACCAGTAAGTACCTATGTATGCTGTTATAGGTGGGGGCGATATTAAAAATGATATCGAAATTACACGATGTGAAAAAATACGAAACACCGATAATGATCTCATGATTATTTCAAAATATCGCCAGAGGCCCCGATATGGTCCAAAATACCATCAATTAGAAAACCTAATAGAGTAAATACATGCACTAGCAGTGGAACGGACCAAGAAAATTCCTAGCAGGTATAAATACTCGCACCACGGAGCTGCTACTGCCTGTAAGTAAAACGGGATGGGATATGAGAGACCTCCATGCTGTTACTATCAACGTGTGGTATTTACAATGTACTGAGAATGTGCATTTAGTATAATAACATAACAACTCTGTCACACACTAGTAGACCACCAAAAAATTTAATAAACAAATCTGGTGCAGCCATGAATCTTCTATCTGATTTACAAACGGTCTACCAGAAAAGCAACACTAGTTTGACTACGTTTTAAATATCAGTCGTACAGGGCTCATTTAAGCCTAAATAGATTTATCTAATTCATGCACAAATCTGTTTTCAACTCAGGCCGATAAATCTTTATCGATGATGGGTTTTTTTTTCCACGATAAATCAAATGAAAGTTTTGATGAATATCCGCAGCTCTTATTCTGTTCGGTATATCACCTTCATACTAAATCTGTGGTACGATGCATAGGCATACCAAAGATTCCTGCAAAGGGAGTTGTTTAGCCTGCAAAGCGAAGTGACAAGCTCAAAAAAATGGGTCATCAAGTCGCAAAAGGATAACTTGTTACAATTGGTATAAATCAATGCCAACAGCCAAAAAAAAAAAAATGAAGTCAAACTGTTTCAATGGTGAAGTCCATGCAACAAACAAAAAAGAAAAGGTCATCACCTCTAAAGCAAAACTGTTCCAATGTGCATAAGCGATGTGATTCAAGAAAAAAAAAGTGTCATAAAAGTTGCCTTGCAATCATGCTAGTTCTAATTCTCATAACCCTATTTTTCTTTCTAAAATGGGGGGGAGGGAGGTTGCTGCTTAAAGAGACAACATTCATCTTCCTTTAAAGTAAGTGCCATTTCTGGTGTGAGAACTATTTAGAGTCTGAATTTTTCCTTATTTATCAACGTTACAGGGCAATGTGCTTGTGTAAGCCTTCATAGTTCAATTTCTTTCATGCCAGAGAGCTTTAATTGACATTCGGATGTATGTGTATTCTTTCTACTTGAGTAAAACAAATTCAAGACAAAATCCTTCAGCTAAATGTATGTACGCAGTCAGTGGAAGTGGTTGATATACATGTATGTTTTAACTAGGCTGTATTATTTATTGTTACCATGCAATCGGTAAAACCTTAGATTTAGAGCAACAATTGCAAATTACTTCAAAATAAAGTGATCATGTTTTCAAAACAAAAATAACAAAAAAACTGTTGAAACCGTAAAAATGAAAAGTTGCTTGGGTCCTTCATGGTCCATCAACTATCAAGTAACTTTTTTTTTAATGTAGCAGCATTATTTTCAACATCATAAATAGTTCTACAGCACATTTGTCGCCTGCTCCCAATTATGTCATTGCTCATGTAGGCTTCTTTGATAATGTTGTCACTTGATTTTCATCTTTATTGTTTACCCAGAATGGTCCACCCAGACAAGAATAGATATAACATACAGCCATATCAGTGTACAAAAAATTCTGTAAGTATTGTTCCAGATTTTTAAAATACCTGTACTATCATAACTTTCTTATAAGAAGTAATTCAACACTGTTCATTTTTTCAAAAAGGATAATGAAAAGTAAATGTAACC
>JZLH01S0630685.1:6005-16101 GCA_001188425.1 Eucidaris tribuloides | reverse complement strand
AAGCATGTCGGTAAACTCCTAAACCCCCCCCCCCACAAAAAAAATAAAAAATAAATAATGAAATAAATGATAATAAATTAAAATTAAAATAAATAAATAAAAATAAAATCAATAAATGAAGGAATAAAAAATATAAATAAATAACAATAATTAATTATTAATATCAATTAATAAGTAAGTTAAACAGAAATAAGTAAAATAAATATTCTCATTGTGTGCCTTTTAGTTAAAACTATGCAAATTTCTCAATCATTTGTGTACATTATGCAAGATGCCCTATTAAACGTTTCAGGGTATATGGTGTACTCTACTGTGGTGGTTGGGTTTTAGGAAGAGGAATGAATTATAAAACAAAACATATCAAAATTAATGTGACTCAAGCCATAGCCTACACATTGAGACATAAAAATGATGAATTACACATACGAGAAATGTGCTCCATTGGAAAACATATACAGTGTTATACATTACTTTTTTTTTGTAATGTTATTCATGCCGAATGTGCGTAATACACAGTTCACCACAAATTTTTAATCCCTATAATCACAGCGATTATTTGGGGAGCCAGTAAGTAAATACTATCCATGTCTTGATGAGATCAGGAGTCATATGCCCGGACACTTTCACTGTTATATTTTGGAGCATGGTAATAATTGAGAACATGCGAATGGGCCACTACGTTTCCAAAAAAATGAACATTGAAATAAAAAAATGAAAGTATACAGTTGCATTCGGCATATGAAGTATATGAAAATAATGCTACAAACACGCAACAAATTATTTAGTATTATTAAAATGCAAGTTTTAATACAGTATGTTATGTGTCGGTGTCAAGAATTGGGGGTGCGGCATTTATACAACTTTGAGTACTTTTTTTTTCTCAAACGTTGGTAGCGAATTTCGGGCAGGCTTTTTATTACAACTTTTAGGACAATTCTTTTTTTTCTCATCAATTGCGCTAGAAAAAATCATCAACTCCATAACAAGGTATGAATCTAAGAAAGAAATAGTAGTTGTGTTCAAAGCGTCATATGAGGCTTATGGATTAATATTATTATCGGGCTGGTGAGCTGTGCATATTTCTGAATCATTTTTACTCCAGTTTATTTATACCACTCTTTTAGAGACATTCAATAAATTATAACAACCTCTTAATAGGCATCCCCAAAATGACAGCACATAAACAGATAATACATGTCAATGCACAACATTTAATTATGCACATTCTGATAATCCTGATGATAATAGAGTTTCAAATAATGCCATCTCCCTAAGTCATTAATTATCAGATATTTCAAATCATCGAGGAAAACCATTGTGGATCTACTGTATAATCAGGGAAAACACTTGCATTTTGTAATTATATTTCTGGCAAGCAATCAAATCTTGACCCCAAACAAGAATCCTTTGAGTCTACCTTCACCTTCTGACCAACAGATGTATATGATATGTCCTATCAATAGCAGATAATCCTTCATATGTCTCAAAAGTAAACAAATACGACAATCTTCTTTGCATTATTATTGGTAGTTGGGATGGTATTTTATTCAGAGAATTACAGCTTGTTTTCATTCAAAAGTGCAAGTACTTTTCCTCATGCAGTAATAAGGAAAATAAAGGCATAGCACACGTTAAGCTGATATGGGGGAACGACAGGGCATATGAAAGCTGTGCACAACTGTTGTTTCACATCGGGTTGTTAGGGGAGGAGTGGAAACTCCCCCTCCCACCCCCCGCCTCCCCCCCCGCCCCCCCCTCCCCAAGATGCTTAATAGGGTACTGCCGGGCCAGCGTTCAAATCATATTACCAGATTGCCCTAAAATATACTCCTTTATATATGTTATGTTTTTTGTTTAAAATTTAAGAGGCCCAATTATTTTTAATGATTTTCAAATTTGCTAAAACGTTATTTTGGTACGAATCCTGTATTACTCCAGAATGCCAATGCGCAGCTTTTTTCGTGACGTGCATCCCCACCTGAAAGCTGCAAACTCTGAAATTTGCTTAGCAGCGCTAGCGCAGCAAGAATATTACGGCCGCCCGGCCCGCGCTCAGCCGGGCCTTCTCAACACAAACTATCGTTCCTCATCGATTATACGAACAACAAACTCACCACACACTCTCTTTGATGCAAAAATTTCGAACTTTATTCCAAAATAAATTCATCTTTCGATTGTTCTACGCAGTTCCTGCACACCGAGTACGGATTTTCCAGGGCAGTTCTGTTCTTAATTAAAGTTACTTAGGCGGGTGTGCGTTCAACACAAAAACATACGATATATATAAGCCAATAGAACATGAATGTCCAAAATAAATTAACTACTGAAACCAAATGCCTTTGCTAACTAAAGTGAGTTGAAAACAATGTCCAAATTCGTAACTGGAAATGAAAGTATTTTCATCATGTGTAGCTGACGGAACAAGAAGGTTTGCTTTATTCATGCTTTTTCTCATTAAGAAATTATTTTGTTCAGTCTGTTTCACAATATTTTTCTTATTCTCATTTTAATCTCATTTCTTTTATTTATTGTGACCTTTTAATTATTTACCGTACCGCCCTAATAACTGTAATACAACACAACTGCAGGAAAATCCGTACACTTGGCAGCTATGCGCATAGCTTACATAATAAAAGAAAAATAGATTTATAATGAGAATAGAAAAAATATTTGAAACAGCTGAACCAAATAATTTCTTATGAGAAAACGATGAATATAAAGCAACACCTTTTTTTGTTCCGGTCACTCACAGTGATTATGAAAATACTTCATTTCCATTACAATTTGCGACATTGTTAGTTTCACTCACGTATTGTTACAAACGGCATTAAAGGTTCAGTAGTTTAATTTATTTTGGACATTCATGCTTCTATTCTATATATAATCGTATGTTTTTGTTGTTTGAACGCACGCTAGTTACTTAATAAGAACAGACTCCCTGGAAAAATCCGATATGGTTGGCAGGACTGCGTAGAAACAATCGACGATGAATTATTTTGGAATAAAGTTCGAAAATCTGTCATCAAAGCAGATGTGAGGTGAGTTTGTTGTCGCTATTAAATTTGTGATTTGCAGGCGACATAGTTTGTGTTGGAAGGCGGCCGGAGCGGCCGCCTGGGGCCGTATATTCTTGCTGCGCTAACGCTTGCTAGGCAAAATTCATGAGTGTTCACGCTTTAGGTGGGGATGCTTACGTCACGAAAAAAGCTGCGCATTTGCATTCTGCGGAGTATACGCATTCGTACCAGATACTGGTTTTAGCGAATTTGGAAAAATCAATTAAAAATAATTGGGTCCTCTTAATTTTAATCAAAAAAAACATAATTATAAGGAGATTTTTTTAGCAATCTGGTGAATATGATTTGACCTGGGCCGGAGTACCCCTTTAATGTATTCCCTTTCAATAACAACAGGTAGCTATTCCCAATGCATTTTGGACAGCGAGTAATAAATATGGTATTTTACCGTTTGACCATTTGGGGGAGTATATGTATATCATTTGTTGCAAGCAGTGCCGTTTTGGAGTGTGTATCGGTGTTTTTGTATGCAGTAGGAAGAATTTATTACAGTTTGATTCGTGCTTGAGGGTGATTGAATTTAGAAAAATATTATTAACTTTGTTGATCATCTTTTGAGGAGGTGATTTGAAGTGGACCTGCACCACAATCAGGATCCCTACACTTTCATTGGTGAGCTTTATTGTTGCTTACTAGGCGTGATTACAATCTGATGATCAGGGAGGGGTAAAGTCGCGAGGAGAATTGCCTTGAAATGGTGCTTGATCCAGACTTTTAAATAAACGCCTCTTCAATTTTTTCAGAAAACTGTGAATCTGAATTATTTTTGTAATTGGTCATTTTTCGAAAATTTCAGATGCATTGATGGTGAAACACAGACAGCTAGTATTACTAGTAGGGCCTACTGTAAAAATTCACTTTGACCTGAATGTTCTTCTTTATTTTTTGTCATTGTTTTTTCTTTTTCTTAGTCTCACATTTCAAGAGTTGGTCAAGTTATGCCGGTACACTAGAGGCGAATTCTAAGCTTTTCAGCATATCAATTACTTCACCTTTTAGAAGAATCGGCCACAGTAAGTAATCTACATGTCATTTTTCTGTTATTACTAGGTTTGTAGTACTAGAGGAAGGGCAGAAATTCATCAGGTTGACTTGCCTGACTAAGAAGGGTTATGCTAAGGAATGAACACCTAATATATGCATTAAATTCAACCTTTGACTGCCATTTGTTGTTTGTTTGTTTGTTTGTTTGTTTGTCTTTTCATAATACCTTCACTTTAGGCGGAATTTTTAAAATGATTTTTGCATTACCTCATTACAATAACCAGGAAATTATGAAGCGGTTTAGTTGTTCAGGTGCTACTAGTGTTGGAGAGAGGGGATGGGGGGGGGTAATGTGCAAGGGCATAGCTGTCCTACTGGGCCGTAGTACTTGTTTGCGGGATGTAATTGTGCTCATGGTAGTTATCGTGAACTCAATTATCATTACTAGCGCACACTACAGTGATTCATATACACTCGCGCCGTCAGAAACTTCTGGGCCGCGTTATTAGAAATATTTGGTAAATAGTAATAGTGAGCTGTCGTATGATTTCACTCAACATATGTTTAAACTGTCCGAGTTTCTCTTTCAGTGCAGCCATAACATAGCGCGCGGACCCGAACAAACAAATATCCGAAATTACGCGAGAACAGGAAACCTTCCAAAAACGCGTCGTACGCCGCCATAGACAAACTCATTATGTGCATACGTAATTGGGTCGCACGCGCGCAGGCGAGGGAAACGCGCGTGAATTTAAACTGATAACATACCTTCCACAATTTGATTAGAATTCGAAAATACATATCGCCATTCTTTTCTGTTAAGGACTAGATTGAAAAGAAAGGACACATCTGCTGCTTCGTTTTTGTGATTACGTTGATATGCTACTGAACAATATAGCATTTATTTAAATTATCGTGTTTTGAAAAAGACCCATGTTTCTACAATTTTTGGGAATTAAAAATGCAGATTTTGGTTCAAGAGGGTTATCATTTGACATGGACCCACACAAAAATCACTGCTTTTATTTTCCTCCCAATTATAGGGGATTTTATTAAGCACATTTTTTCCTCATAAAACAACCACTCCATGTTCAATTTTAGTGATCATTTCTTTATCAGGTATCAGTTGAAAAAACCAAGAAAAATGCAAAAACAGACATTTATTTACACCATCAAAATAATATAGCTTTCTGGTGGTGGTTTTGACATTCCAGCCGCCTGCCTAACAATTGCCAAAAAACCATTTATCTCATTCCCTAGTGAACCAAACAGCTTTTGTTAAATGACTGTGGATTCGAGGGTTAATGCGATATTCTTAAAATACCTATAATCAAGACTGTTTATTGCGAGTTAAAAAGTGGCAATGACCCAATCCTGAATAACTGATTAACAGACACTCACTGACAAATCGAGGACGGGGCGGTTCCTCCAATCCGCAGTATTTCCAAAAAGGCGGGAACTACGCGTACGTACGCGCGTTTACGCGCCTCCTCCCACTTCGTACGTCGATCATTTGTGCTTTTTGATGTCCGGTGAGTTTAACATCTTCGGCTGACTTCGCCTAAGAATTCGATCATAGTTCATTTATTTGGAAATTATCAGCAATGTCTCATTCCAACAAAGCCGTTTGTCGACTTTGAGAAGGGCCAGATCTTAAGCCTCTCAGTGACGAAGCGTATTCTAATCGAAGAAAATTGGACGGCGAATTCAGCGCAGTGAACATGCAGCTGCGGTCGTGTCTACAAGAATTATCGCGAATGTGACACCGTTAGAATGATCAGCAACTGGACCTGCGTCGCTCGAGGCCTTACAACCGAGGCTGCGGACGCGAGAGGCTTGTTCTAGATGTCCAAAGCGCTCTCCCTTAAAACAGCGCGTTCCCATGTACATGCTTGATTTTAGCAATGCTCACGGGTATAAATCTTAGCCTTCTCGACCGTCAAAGGTCGACTTGCGAGGCAGTCTTCATGGGCGCATCTGCTGCGTGGCGTAAAACGCTGCTTACTGAAAAAAACACAAGCTCGAAACGCCTGGGATTTTGCTCGTGACCACGCAGCTGGAGCCGCTGATTTTGTGGCATGTAATGGTGCTTTGGTCTGATGGAAAAGCCGATTTAATCTTCCATTCTGACGGTTCCAACGTACGTTCGTAGTCCGGATTGGAATGGCTCTCCGACCTCGGTATGTCAAGCCAACTGTTTGCACCAATGGACGGCGCTGGAATCATATGTCTGGGCGATGTTTCTGTAGGTCTGGAATCGGTGAGTTGGTGTGGGGTACGAGAGAAACATAAAATCGACATGTGTTACCTCGACATTCTTCAGAATGCTATGCTGAACTGACACAACATTACTAGATCCCATAAGTAATTTCTAAGGCCAGCAAAGATTCGGTCTCTCCAGCACGACAATGCCCCCAGCTTCATACTGCTGGTTATAAGTCCGTGATTGGATGGGCAAATGCCACAGTACTTTTTGAGCTGGAGAATGCCGGGAGGGGCTTCGTCGGATTTTCGTACTCTCTTTGGCGCACCTCAAATCCCCGATCTCAATCTATAGAGAATCTGTGGAGCCACATCGAGCATGAGGCGTAAGTCCCACGGTAATCACTGGGAGTTGGCAAATCCTACACAATGTCAACTGACTTATTCGATCAGTCCAATGTATTTGGAAGTCAATTCCAGTTCTAAATTTACAGACACTGGTGGATTCCATGCAGGAGATTGCGCAGACGTCTTGGCCGCGAGGAGAGGTTCTATCAACAAGCTAAAATAATTCGCGTTTTCAACTGTATGTTCAGCTGTGCTGTTATTCACCCGAAATTTCCGCCCGTTAGAAAACACTTCTCTTCGCTGAGAGTTACAGATTATATCCATCAAGCTAAATGATCTTCTTCCAAGTTCAAGACCAAGCTGTTCAAGAATCAAGTCTTCATTTTCGTGCGATCAGGTATTTCTGAGCTGTAATCCGAGTTGCCTGAGCCACCGTCACAATCAGTCAAGTGGCGGAACGACCACCGTCCACCGACATTCAAGCAATGTCAACAAAAAACGGTCTTTTCAGAGCCACCAATCATCCAGAAAAGAAATTCATAAGGTTGCCTCTCCAAATCCCAGTTAATCTCCTTTAAACAAAAATTTTTAACTTATATCTAACACAAACTAATTTAGATCAGTTAGATCTAGATCTTTACTGTTCACGTTACTACTAACTGACACAGATCTAACTTACGCTTAGATCTAATCAAAAGTAGGATTTAGATCTGTATAGTCTACTCTATTCACGTAAACTAACGTGTTATTCTATTAAGTTAATGTTTAGATCTAACTATAACAGCTAACACTCAGGTTAAATTTAGGATAATTCAATCTAACGTTTACGATCTTCCCCAACAAAAAAAAGTTATAGAGGATTCTGTGTCTGGACTAGAGTCTAATTGGTAATCTGACATTCATATCTACTGTCTTATGATTTTACCATCAACGCCACATTCTGACTCTGACATGGGAGGTCTCTGCTCAATTTTATCACGAGAGATCACAACATGACCTTACAACTATCTCGACCAATGGACCCCCCCCCCCCCCAGTGAGCCCCTAGGTTAGCCCTGGCAATTTATACAGTGAAATAACAATAAGCGGCTTAACTTTGTGATCGAGGTAGGAACTCAGCCTATGATTATGATAATCAATATTGACTTCTTTCAGTAACTTGTAGAACTTCAGGTATCATTTTTTTTATAAATAAACAAGATAAATATCTTGCTTTCTTTTTGAATAATCACCTCCGTCTTGCGCGAACTTTGTTTCTGTTTTCAAATTGCAACTAGATAGAGCCAACACTTACAGACTCTAATTTTTATCTTTCAATGATGATTGTGCTTGTATTGAATTAGATCTTAGGTGTAAACCTCTAGGGCCTGCTTTGTTAGTTTTGTGGGCATTTTTACTGCTTCACAATGATTCTTGCTCTTTCACTTTTTCAATAACTGGTAAGCAGATCTTAAAGTAAGAGATAAGCTAAAAATAATAGAAACAAAATAGTTCGTGATATTTGATATTAGGAACAGTGGAAAAAAAAATTAAAGTTGTTTCATTGATTCTTGAGGCCCCTTTCTGAATCGTGGCAATAGATAAAAAAAACTCTGACGTATGCGCACGTGGTGTGTTTCGTGTGTGGATGCGGCCAAAGACACATGTGGGGGGAATAATTGCGATACCGCGCCTATGTACGCGCTACTACAGTTGAAATACTGAGAAAATTAAACCTCATACGAGGTGATTAATTGATTTGCATTTTTTCTCTGTGTGTTTTTCAACTGATACCTGATAAAGAGAATGTCACTAAATTGACAGGAGTGGGTGTTTTATGTAGGAAAAAAATGTGCTTAATAAAAATCCCTATCAAATTGGGGGAAATAAAGGCAGTATTTTGTGTGGCGTCCATGTCAAATGAAACCCTCCTTTGAACCAAAATCTGCCTTTTAATTGCCCAAATATTGCTAGAACAGTGGGTCTTTTTCAAACACGATAATTTTAATAAATGTATATGTTCAGTTACATATCACGTATCAAAAACGAAAGCACAGAGGTTGCTCCTTTTCTATCTAGTCCTATACATCAGAAGAATGGCCCGATATGTATTTTCGAACTTCTCAATCAAATTTTGTGAAGGGTATGTTATCAAGTAAATATCACGCGCGCGCTTTCCCTCGGCCTCGCGCGCTGTCGACCCACATTACGTATGCAAATGAGTTTGTCACTATGGCGCAGGTACCACGCTGTTTTTTGGAAGGTCCTGCCTTCTCGCGTATTTTCGAGTATATTTTGTTTTGTTCTGGGTCTGCTGCGCATTTATGGCTCACGTGAAAGAGAAAACTCAGGAGTTTTCACATATGTTGGAGGAAAATCATATCGGACAGCCTCACTATTTTTTTGACAATAATGTTCATATTAACTTGCGGCCCAGAATTTCTGACCCGAGTGTATATGTATTGCCCAAACTTACTATGAATAACAACTTCTCTGAACATCATATACTGGTCCATATTATGCATTCAACCCCAGGGTTTCTATGCAGCTATGGATCATAACTAGGCTTGCCCTTGCCTAAGAGTTTATGTAATAATACTGTGAAGTATGTAATTAAACGCTAAGTTTAATCCCATAATTATGTGATGGTATCACATTTTATGGCGACCTTACTTTTGTAGGAAATTAATCATTCCAGTCCTAGATATCAGTAATTATCACATTTCCTTCATTTTTGCTGCCCTAATTAAAACCAATAACGGCAGTTTTGAATTGGATAATTTCAACGGTATTAAGTAGTTTCGTATTATGTGTGCAGCATTAAAATTTCAAGAGGATTTAGGTATTTGCGAAGAACTTTGGCATGTCGAGTCAATTCATTGCAGTTGATGATAATGATTTCAGTATTTGGCATTGACCAAAGTTTTCTGAACTAATTATGCTTAATTAACTGTAGACACTCCCCTCTAATATTCTAATGCCATATGATGGCTGTGTAATCTATAGTGAATTTGCAGTTTACACACTCAACATTGACAGTGGAACAGGTAATAATATTTCGTTAGAATAAAGTTGATTTTGTGGGTGTTTGAAATGACTTGTATCAGTTGTAAAACATGAGATATTTCTTTTTGGTGTGTTCAGTAGCAATATGTTTAGGAATTCCAAACAAGGTCGAAAATCTGTTTTGGATGGTATTCATTTCAACATATCGCAAAATGTGATTTGTTGTCATTTATCATAAACGCTGTTAAATCTATGTGTGTCAAGCGTCTACTTGTCTGTTTGCATTTTACAAATGACATCTGTATTCCTGTGATCGTAGATTCAGTTTAATTTGTGTGTCGTGTGTATGTGTGTGTGTGTGTGTGTGTGTGTGTGTGTGTGTGTGTGTGTGTGTGTGTGTGTGTGTGTGTGTGTGTGTGTGTGTGTGTGTGTGTGTGTGTGTGTGTGTGTGTGTGTGTGTGTGTGTGTGTGTGTGTGTGTGTTGTGTGTGTGTGTGTGTG
>JZLH01S0630675.1:0-13657 GCA_001188425.1 Eucidaris tribuloides | reverse complement strand
ATTTTCCAGAAAAGTCAGTGAATGAAAACGGAGGGGCGTGAAATGGTATCATTGCCATCACAAAGCAAACAAAACATACTGTTTCGAAACTATGTTGGCAACACTTTTGAGCCCAGGTAAACCTTGTCTGTCTGTAGTTTTAATGTCTTTTACCAGGGTTTGAAATAATAGAGTTACTACAGGTTATCACAACAGAAATCTCGGTAGTACACTCTGTACTATTGTTGAAACCATTCATTGATTCACTGGGTACGAATACTAGGACAGGGATGGTACTTACACTTCGGGGTAAATAATAAAGGTCAAAAGGTCATACCCACCAAAGTGCAAATCGCACAATAGAGCATTACGCCAGCAAGGACGTGCAGTGAAAAATGTTTGTATTGACACAGGGGGAAGCAAAGTGCAGAAAGTCTACCTGGTAATATGGTTTAAATGTGTTTTCCTTTATCACATGTGCACACACAATGTGAGTTTCAGAGGTCAAGTGGAAAAGTAAATCATTATCAATCGGGAGAAGGGTTTCTCAACAGAAGTTTTTATAGACACGGTGATAAGCTAAGAATGCATTTTTGATATGTGTACACACTGTCTGTACAATGTAGCAAATTTATGGTACTGTCACTACAGCAACTAACATGGAATTTCATTTCAATGCCTGACAATCGGGAAGTTACTAACACAAAAGAACTGGCCGTACTTGCTCAAGTATGTTAATGTCAAAGACAGAATTCCAAGAAAACTGATGTTAATCAATACAACAAAAAAAGAAAAAACCCTCTCGGGGAAATGAAAGGCATCTGGCAAAACCATAGAGTAGTCACAACATTGTAGGCCTATGTCCAGGTGTTGTAACCGAACACAATGAATAGCTGATTATATCGTTGTCGAAAATTATACTTTCACATTGCTGTAGTTTATTTTGATAGCACCATCAGCACTTTTCATCCATTGTCTTATGATTTGGCTGATACAGAAGGATACATGTAGGTCACTCAATTTTTAGGACATAAATGTTTGCCCCCCCCCCCAGTTATTTGTTAATTTTGATACAATGACAGATCAATGGTTTTAGTACAATATGCAGTACTTAAGCATTTTATCAATACTCACAATCAAAATAATGTGTGTATGTACCAAAAACATTTGTGTAATGAAGAGTTTCTTTTTCAGCGCTTCGGCAAACCATTGTTAGAAGGCAGCAACACCAAGAGCCATTACATACACACACTCAACGTTTGTAACAGGAAACTGGGACACGACACCATGGAGGGTCAAAGGTCACGATGACAAAACCCCCAAAGGTATAGGCAACTCGCCTAATTTGGCGTGGTTGTCTATGACCCCAACCATGACCTGACCCCCATGGTGCAACTCCAATAGGGTGGCGTCTTTTGTGTGGTGTCAGGGGCTGGCACAAACCAGCCAGCACAAGACAGGCAGTTTGGGGGGGGGGGGTAGGAAGACAACACTAGGTTTTTCAGAGAGAAACCCCGGAGCATTGGGATATTGTGTAGCTAATATAGCACCGAGTCCAAGGATTACCGACAAGAGTCAGGACAATAGTACATGTATATGTTCAGGCACAAGTCAAAGACACTGGTATCCCGCAACAAAGAACCGCAAGCCTGCCTCCAAACCTGTAACAGTGTACATAGCCCGCATGCCTCCATGCACCCGCCCCTGCTAGTCTCAATTCAGACCCCGGTTGGTCAATCATACACCTCTCTCCAACAGTATTGATAAAATAAGTTTCCGTAACTGAAGGTGTGTCGGCTCACTTTCTAGTCAGAGAGTAGTATTTTCCAATGCAATACTGTAGCAGGTATAATGATGATTTTTTTGAGATAAAAATGACAACACACAAAGGGAAGAGTCTTGATTTAAGGCTACTGTACACAGTAGCAGGAAAAAAGAGGGGGGATGAAAAAAAGTGCGTGGGGTCAAAGTAGTGTTAAACGTTGTGTACGTCATTGCAATAGGGATGCTCACGTTCCTCTTTTCTATGGAGTGTTTTGTTAAGTACGCAATGAGTGTGCACACTTCGCCAAGTTTTCTGTTGACATTCAAACACACCAAATTCATATCATTTCAAAAGAGTGCACTGAAAAAGTTATCGGGCACAAATGTGGGTCAGGTAGAAATGGTAGAAGTATACTCTAGCATTTCAATCTGAACGTAATGAAGATATCATTGAGGCTTTATGCAATAAATAAGTCTTCTTAAACTGAGACAACAGAATTAGATTGAGCAATGATTTGCGTTTAACCCATTGCCTCCGAAAATCTGTAATTTCAATACTGTTAACAAATGACCCATTTGGTTCCTGTACCCAATAGGTATAAAGCACTGATTTTTTTTTTGGGGGGGGGGAGGGGAGGGGAGGGAGATTATCCCTCAAATACATTGTTTACATGTTTGACGCTGATTTTGTAGCTCTGCTCTGGATGTGCCATTTCTATGATCAACTTTTTTTCTGAAGTTTAATATTTTGAGACACTTGTAAAGTAAGTTGTTTTCGCCCATTGGACATATTATATTCTTACAGTTGTGATTTTTATGTATTAACGTTCAGTAATGTATTCATGGAAATCAATTTCGTAAAAAGTTTCAAAATGCCATATCTAATGATGTAACTTAAAAAATGGATAACACAAACTATTTTACAACATGCATCTACATGTACATGTAGTATTGTAGTATAAACATCATCTCAACTGATTTCAAAATTCAAACACATATCCCTATCACCAAGAACAGCCGAGCAATGAAACAGTAGTACAGCACACAACAGAGTAGGAGTTTGGATTACCAGCACCTCTGGTGACCCTTGCCCTCACGAGTTGAACTTTTTTGTTGTCGAATTATTCCACATTCCATCATTCAATGAAAAAGTTTGTCAAAAGTGGTAACAAAGAGGAATGGAGATGTTTCTGTATGATACAGGGACCATCCAGCCAAATTTGGGGGGGGGGGGAGGGGGGCAAAAACCACAGTGTTGCCTTCAGCCATACAAATGCAATCATATCCTCTACTACTTGCACAACCTGACAACACAGAAGTCTGACACACAGTAACTACAATCTCTGTAGCACTAAAATTATGAATGTGATACAAAGGGGGACCAAGTTACTGATGTGGTGAGCTCTTTGGTAGCTTTATCACAGGGAAATTGTTTGATGAATTGCAAAGTGCTTTTATTGTTGAATCAACCTTGACTTGTGGTGATTTGGACAGACACTGGCCCTCAGGGGGGAGAGAGACATACCAACGAATAAAGAAAATTTCTCAAAAGATGATGAAAAAGTGGAGTGGTAACTGGTGAAATCAATAAATTGTTTGTAGGTCTATAACAAGATGTCAAAACCTGACCAAATTAACGATTTGACAATCAGACTATGTTTCATTTTTTGAACATGTAGTTTGTACCCTAAACTCATCCATGCATGGGGTTTATTTTTAGAAGGATTAAATCCCTACTCCATCATTCAAATTGGCAACATGTTTTCTTATTTTTTTATGACACTTCCAAAAGCAGTGTAATGCACTACAATCTTTTTTTTTAAAATAAAATTTTATATAATTTTTTGCAATTTGCATGAGAATAGTTTATTTTCAATCATTAAAAGCATTCCCAATTTGAAGATTTCTTGATCATATTTCATTTGAAAAAAAAACAATCTTGCAATCGACTTGTACATTGAACTGTAATATAGGCTCAAATTGAAGAGAAATTTCCTCTGCCAAAGTTGAGCTATTTTCCTTTATTTTTGTACTTCAAAATCCCGCAAAATGTGGGATATGTACGTGGATGGGTTGATATTTTATTTCCACAAGTGAAAATACATCAATAAACTTGATGATAAAGATGGCATAAACATCATTCATCACTGACCTGGATAACCAACATGTTGTAAAATGTATCTTGGAAAGGGATGGTCTGAGTACAATTGATGATACATGTACATGTATTACTGATTTACTGCAGTCAGATATGACAAGATATTCAAATTTCTATCATCCACCTTGTCTCCAAATCCACTCACATGCATTCAGAATAATTCTTTGTACCCTGCCCCCTCCTTTTCCACATTGCGGGGGGAATTGATGGCATTAGTCAGATATATACACCTATGACAATATCTCCAATTCTATCATCCATATCTCGTCTCAATCCCTCACATGCATTCAGAATACTTTATGTGCCCCCCCCCTTTTGCACCGGAGGGAGGGGGGGGGAAAAGAGAGAATTGATGTACATGTATTAGTCAGATATATGACAAGATCTCCAATTCTGTCATCCACTCTCATCTCCAAAATCCACTCACATACATTCAGAATATTTTTTGCCCCGCCCCTCCTTTTCCACATGGGGGGGGGGAGGGGTGGAGGGGGTTGATGGTATTAGTCAGATATACACGTATTCATCTCCAATTCTATCATCCACATCTCTTCTCCAAATCCCCTCGCATGCATTCAGAATACTTTATGTGCCCCCCCCCCGCCCGGCACGGGGGGGGGGGGGGGATTGATGGTATTACTCAGATATACACCTCCATGTATGACAAGATCTCCAATTCTATCATCCACATCTTGTCTCCAAATCCCCTCGCATGCATGCAACACATCATCACAACATTCCCTATAACTGAAATGGTAATGAAGTGTAAACGCTCATCACGACGTTAATGCGCGCACATTATCTCTAATTCGGCTAATGTGGTTCCGCAGCAACAAGTGCCCTTGATCACCGCACCAGGCGAGACATGGCAACCTGGAACGCGAGCAAATGCGTGGAGCAGAGCAGCCGGGCTTTTCTCCAGTGCGATACTCACGGGAAGTGTAGTTTGTATATTGGGTTAACGGTGTGGTCGGAAAAGTAATTGGATAACTTTTTATTCAAACCAATGATATCACTCGCAATAAGATTCACGATTGGATAATTTGTGTTTTTGACTGAAAATGAAAATGTACATGTAGGTGCTGGTTTCACTATTATGACTTCCACTATAATCTTTTGAGTCAAATATTTTTAGAGCAGTATCATTAACAACAAGAAATGCATTAATGTGTAAATATACAAGTGTGTAGATATGCCAATGATTTTGTCTAGTTTTGTAAATGTAAATTTTTTCAGCATTGATGCAGTCTTCAACAAGCGTCACTCTTTTTATTTGATGACATACCTCCAGTCTGATAACTATTTTGAATAAACATTTGAGAAAAATCAGGGGAATACAAATTCTAATGATCATTACAAAACTGATAATGTTGTGACGTTCACTATTTCACATACAAATTACAAGTACATTGTCATTTAATTTTTCTGAAGAAACAAATGTTATTTTCTCCTAGAGCTGCTATCTATGTATAAGACTAATACTTTGTTTACACCACCCCACCCCCCCCCCAAAAAAAAATAGATAAATACATACTGTATTGTATTTTGACTAATATTTACATTGTTTTGAATCTGTTTCATTTTCCAGTTGGGATGAATCTCCATGGATTTCAGTGGCACATGCTCTTTTGCAGGGGGGGAGGGGAGTCACTAGTGGGGAGGGGGAGGGAGGGGATATATGGGGTATATACATGTACCCCCATTGGTTGAGAAGTTCTTGGAGTCATTTGTGATTCAATACCAGAGGTCCCTATATTTGGTGTGTGTGTTTGTTTATTTGTAGCCAGTCAGTACACAAAAGATTTTGTCGGGTACCTCCACTAGGGCCGTCGTCAAATAGAAATTTCTCTTTTGACATGTCACCTCAAATATTCAGCCGACAGACACAGCTGTTGACAAAATAATGGTCAGATAAATTGGGACATTGAATTCATAAGACAGTCTGACACCACTGTACCGCTACATGTTTAAATACATCTGTATTGTGGCTACATACTACAGGGGATAATTAGCCTGCCAGGGGGCCCCAATGATGACTGACATCGCTACTGAAAGCAGCTTGAGGAATTTTGAACTTTGGACTTTCAATTGCCTGGCTCACTGCATGCCAGGGCTTGACTACATCATCAATTTCCAGGGAAACAAGATTCTTATGGTGTAGATTACACTCAGAACAATGCTTCTCAGTTTCTATAACCTGGAGCAAGCGTGAGAAAGAAAAAAATGCTTGCTTTGAGAAGTGACTGCCTGTGGAGATGTCATTGTTAGGTCCTGATTTATTACTTTGATACCCTGTGTGTTGTTGTTGGTAAGATAAAATCTCTGTCGACATATCGTCTTTCAGTCAAAATACTGTTATCTCGACAAGCTTTTCGACAGAAGGCCTGTCGACGACACCACTAACCCCCACTCCCCACTGTAAAAGTTTTAGCGACACTCAGGATCTGCTTCCATACCAGATTTTTAGTGACTGGTGTAATCATCTTGTCTTTGAAGAATACGCCTGTGATATACTGTCAGTCAAACCTGTCCTAACAGTCACCTCTCCATGGCAGCCAACCTTCCTGTAGTGGCCACAGAATTGATTCCCCTGAAGACAAAATACACATTTAAAACTTGTCCATAGGAGCCACCTGTCTATACAGGCCACATTTTTAGTCTCCTTTTGGTGGTCCCTACAAACGGATTTCACTGTATCTCAGCACTAAATATCCAGCCAATGTGGATACTTGTTCTCAACCATAACCTAACATTCGCATTTCATTCATGCCTCACACCTAGACAAACTTGTGACCTTTGACAGGCTTGAACTCCATCAACTTGTCCAATGTCCAACACATGTAGACACACAAACACACCACCTTTGATCACAGTATCGACCTGATCACACTCAGTTTGTATGTTCTACCACAGCCATTCTGTGTGTCACGCGTGTCACGCATCATGTATGTCACACAACTCACAAACCAGGATACAGATCAAAACCGAGAAAATAATTGAAGCTGATTGCTTTACCTGATCATGTAAAGCAATCATCTATACCCTGGCTTGTGACTCGTAACATACATGTACAGCATGCGTGACCTGTGTGACACTTACATGTACACGGAATGGCTGACCAGGAGTTTGTGGGAATGTCCTATTTGTTGAGTACACTTGAGATTACAGATCTCTACAATACACATTATACAATCCTGATGGTCATTCAAACAATACAACAATATATGTTAAACTCAATAAACTGAATCCAGTTCACAAAATGTAAACATTCTTGGCAATCACAACATACAAATTATTTTTAAACAAAATAAATTTGCAGACAAAAGACAAGTCACCCATTGTTTAATTTATAAAAACAGCCAAGATAAATGACGTTCTAGTTTGTACTCACATAGTCATGGAAGGCCTTTGCTTCACTCGAGTGTTCACACGTGTCTCTCCTCTCGGGAGCAGCACAGTACAAATCCCAAAATACACTGTTAGAAACAAAACAATAACATAAAATTTGACAATGCACAGTTAGATAAAGTTGACCCTTTCAAGTTAATTATCAGCACGACAGCACATTAAAACAAATCAGTGATTCAGTGGCTCCAGAACATTTTTAGGAATCCAATATCTAAGGTTCGAGCAAAGTTGGTCAATACATTCAAGAGATACAATTTTTCAAGAATTAGAATAAATCTGTAATGTTGCCCTCTGTAGATGCAACCTTTCTCATATATGTTTGATGCAGTGAAAAAGAATACACAGTGTCTAAGGGCAATTTGCCCCTAATCATCCAAAACAGCCACTGGAAATTTTCACAACTGCATATAGTAAACTGTTCACAAGGGCTACTCTATTTCAGAAGAGCCACCGTGAAGAAGACAAGTATTTTTTACCCTACTGTGATGACCCATCAGAACAATGAACTCTCCACTGACTTTGAATATGAAACTTCAAGAAATTCATGTTTTCATTAAAACTGATAATTTACTCTTCCTGTTGTTTCTCCTGTATGAGGGTATTAAACAAGATAAATCTAGATGCCTTTTACAAGGTGGGAGTCAATGGTTTCGTTGCTACCCCAGAAAATGAAAATTTATGAAAATTTGTAATTTCAAAGTCAAAAGAGAGTTGTTCTGGTGTGACATCAAAGAGCAGAATTGCCAATTTGCCATCTACAGAAGATGACACACAGATTATGTTCAAAATTTTGAAAAATATCTCTAGAATGGCTCAACCAAATTGGCTAAAACTTTCTATGTTGGATTATTAAAAGGGTTCAGGATTCACTGAATCCACATCAAAGTTTCAAGATTGTTTCTGTAGACCAGACCAGTTTGACGAACACTGGACCGCTTCGTCCGCCATGTCTAGCCATTATCCACAACAAAAGATGGTTATTTCAATTTAAACCATGCCTTAGTTCAAAAAGACAGGTCTCTGGCATAATGAATTACTGCTTCATCTTTTGTTATGGTCCGAGATGGCCCCCGAGCATGGCAGTATAGTGTTCTTCAAACTGATACCAAAAGACAGTGGGAATTTCCCCCCTTAAAAATCACTTCAAAATTTGCCCAGGACTGTTTCTTCACTGTTGTTCTTGCTGTTGATGTGATATTGATGATTTGATAAATCATAATTCACCATCTACTTTTGCCAGTGCTATCTGAAAAAAAAAAAATGAATGTATCATCAAATAAAGCCCTTGTCTGTTATAAAAAAGGGTCAATGAAATTAACAAGGATGATTTCTCCAGCAAGAGAAAACAAACAGAAAGAACGTCACTTAAATGGAAATATTTAAGCACTGATGCCTCAACTGCCAGCTTTCTGAAAAGGTTCAGTTTAAATGCCAATTGCAATGACAGATATATGTTTTGATGTACTAGTTTTGCATTATTTTACTACTCTGTGAGTCTGTCCTATTTCTCAGAGTCTAGAGACAAATCATTATTCATCAGGCATACATCAGAATTTCCTTAATTCTGATGACAAATGATAAAATTACCACTCTTAATTTAACAAAAAAAAATAACTTCATCCTGACAACATATGTTATTTTCTGCCACCTCAGCAATGCCACAAATGTTTGGTTGTAGGGGTAAATCCTCAGACAAGTCAGCCAGCCAGTGTAAAACCAGTAGCTGATGTACTTGTCAACCTCTGTGAATCAATTTGCACAAGACTTTCCAGAGGCCAATGATATATAACAGAAGTGTGTGTGTGTGGTGGGGGGTCGGGGGGGGGTCCCAAGATGTGTTAGGACAATAGAAATGTATTTGGGAATTCCACGGTAACTCGCGTTACATTTTCATTCCAGATTTAGGATTTAGAGACCTATATTTTCAAAACATGGATAGAGTAGTTATAACTTTTGTTTGAATTAGCAATGTATCTCTCCATTCTCCCTGGTAACAACAGCAAGTGAGAAGACTCTTTGGATAACTATGAGAAAATAAAAGGTCAAATGTCGGTAACTCATGTCACACCATTTGGACATGCATAAATTCAATATGCGCTGAATTTTAAAACTCTCCTCATACAAAAGACATTGAACATTAATGACTTTGGTTTTATAAACATAAAATATCAATGCACATTTCTGACTATAATATAAGTTGAGGTTTTTTAGACTTTCTAGAAATCTTAATGCGAGTTGGTAACTCAGGTGACAGTTTTTATTAAGAAAATATCTTCAAGTAGATCGACTTTTGTTGGATAAACAATACAGTTATCAGTACAATTTAAGATTCTTTACACTATTTCACGGAAAAAACTGCTGATAAAATGGTAATTTTGCCATTTTTTGGCACAAAACTGAGATTCAGTCATATGTAGTCCCACATATAGCATTCTGTGTAGTGTTGCTGATTTTCCTAGAAGACAGCATTCAAGAACCAAAATTTGGGGCAGAAATGATGACCCCTATCATTTCCTTATGATTTATAGGCAATCAAACCACTGAAATGTAACATGATTTGAGATACATGTAGAGCCATTTTATGAAGTTTTTAGTTTGTCCATTTTCTCATAGAAATGCCCATTGAAATAATTTGAAAACAAATAATATTGTGTGACAAAGAGCCAAAAATGAGTGAGACTTATTCAAAATGCATGAGAATTGGCAACCCTGTGTATAACCCGTGCCCCCCCATCCCCCACACGTGTACACACACACACACACACACACACACACACACACACACACACAATCCCTCAAGGAGAACCATAACGTTAAAAAGACTTTTGACATATTGAAAATGAAGGGGGAATAGATGTGTGTCCATGCCCACATAAATGCATTAGCATCCCCCCCCCAAAAAAAAAATATGAGATATATATAAGAACAAATTCAAATCATTATTTTTTTTTTTAATTCCTGCCCTACTATTTAAAACAAATGTTGTGAAACAGCCTTTTTCCAGAATCTCATATACCACACCAATCTGTACAAATAGGAC
Source organism: Eucidaris tribuloides (assembly GCA_001188425.1). Classification (NCBI taxonomy): domain Eukaryota; kingdom Metazoa; phylum Echinodermata; class Echinoidea; order Cidaroida; family Cidaridae; genus Eucidaris; species Eucidaris tribuloides. The sequence goes on along the minus strand of JZLH01S0630675.1, from coordinate 3,308 downwards.
TGGGGGTTAGTAGTTGTACTGGAGTTGGGCTTGAGAGATTACCTTTTTTTTTCCTGTGCAGTAAGCATGTTTTTAACCATGTGCATGATACACAGCAAAATGATTAAATTGAAGGTACAGCGAAACAAAAATTGTAACACATCTAGACCAATGGAATCTGTCTCTTTAATATTCAGGGGGTTTCTCATTTAACAAGTATTAACCCGTTGAAGACAAGTACGAGTTAACTCGTGTTGGGGTCTATGGAAAATGTGTGTTATAGTGAAATCAAATCGTCTCCAACGGGTTAACATCGTTGGTGGGCTGACTGACGATGTCAATATCGTTAAATGAGAAGCCCGCCCCCCGAATATTTAGGATACAGATTCCATTGGTCTACTACAAATCATGTGTACTGTACATGACCATAATCACATAAATCAGACGTTGAAAGTGTACGCAGTAAGCCACTTTCACCATGTTTGTACATCAAGCTGATATGGTGTAACACATTTTTACAAAGTATTTAATTATAATGTACAAAACAAAACGTGGTAAGATTTGCATTAACAGCAACACAGCAATAGTTTACACCAGCAGAAATAACTGCAGAGTGCAGTAGCAGACTATTAAATCTCCAGGTATACATCGCCCTCTATAGTCTTATGCAAGACAACTTTCATAGGTGAAACATGTTCAATGACAGATTATTTTGAGCACAATTTTCCTTTGAAATTCTACATTACAGCATACATAACATAAAACAATGTTAGCTTTTTATTACTGCATTATCTAGAAAGGATCATACTTTTAATTAACATACTATTTCATTTTTTATGACTGCAGACATATGTGCATCTCACTAGCATTAACTTTATACACTGTCTGACTTGCACTGTTGCACTGAAATCACTCTTAAATTTACATTAAAATTTGTGATTTACAAATTAAATACTTACCACCACCATGAGTGCAGAAATCCCGGTGGCTCCCCTAATGTAATATTCTTCTCCCACCTTATCTACAATAATGACAAACAAGGAAAAGGAGAAAACATTATCACTAAATGCCCCGAAGTGTGCCTGCGCTTGCCTATACAATACACGCTACGCAGTAGGCCCACGTACATCATTCACGCTACTGTATACGGTTCGTGTACGGGAGCTTGGGCTAGGCAAGCCATCGGCTAGGCGTTACGTAGAATCTCTATGCGGCAGCGCACGGCCAGTTTTTATGCTAGCAGTCCGTTGTACACAATTGTACGATGATCGTGTGTACTGTCTATGGGCGAATGCACAACATGGAGGCATGGGCCCCTCGATATCAACTAGAAATTAATATTTTAAATACACTCACCTCGGACAGAAATGTCTGTGCTGTCTTCTGTGCCCCAACATGGAGTAAATATTCGTATACATAGAGTGCTAATCTGTAAAATGAAAAAGAAACATTGCAAAATTAGCCATTTTGAACTGGTTTCGAACGACGCTCCGTGTTGTGAGATGGTGCGCGAGTGGGCTCGACAGAAGACACTGGTTTCACTGATAAGTGACCGAAATTCGACGAATTTGGTATCAAATCTCATAGTTTCAACCCCGTAGATTCGTATTCTGGGGTTGTTTTAACGATTTATGCAAGTAATACTCACTTTTCCCTCGCTTGGCTGTCCGAAGGTACAGTAGACCCTTTCCCTTTGGGGAACATGCTGGGTAGCTGGTCTGTCACGCACCTGTCAAGCAATCAAGGCAGAGACTGACCCCGTCGCCATAACGACTATTTCGTGACCCGTAGAATTTCGCTCTCTGATTGGTCAGCTAATTGATCAACTCTGGGATTCCGACAACGTAACAGAGTGCGTTGGGTCATAGAGCACGGAAAATGCAGTAACTTTATTATCAGCCACCCCTTTGCTGGAGTTATATATTATGATTTACACCATACTGTTCAAAACAGAAGGCATCTTGTGGTTACATTTTGACATTTTAATGCGTATTGAGTATCAATAGACGAGTTCCATACTCATGCTTTGCCATCTTGATTATATATTGTAAAATTTGCATCAAACTCTATTACTTGCATAAGGGGTCAATGAAATAACAGGAATTGCCTTTATTAGGACTTATACTTATAAATAAAATTTTACCAAACAAGGTAATTTTACAATTTCTTCGTATTTCCAGAGTGGAATATGCTTTAGGGAATTGATATACACTTAGAAAAATAACTTTCACGTTTCAAAATCATTAAAATCCAATTTTGACCATTTCATTTCAGATGCTAGTAGGCTGCACTTTAGTGATGTTGATGAGGGATGCGAGAAACTACCCGCTAAACAAACTAAAAGGCGGAGAAATTGATTTTAATGGCGAGTCTTAGTCCAGCTGTTGCAGGAATTATTCACCCTCCCCACTTCCGAAATTCACACGATTTTGTTTTGATCCGATATCAGGCATGGCATGCAAAGGTGCATACGCGGCGCGACCCCGCGCCGCGCCACGACCGTATATCTATCTAGTATACCGTACCGGTTTGACACGCGGACGGACGCGGGTCAAAATGGTGGAGGTGAAGGGTGTACAAAGTTACGAAGATTTTCAAGACAATATCAACAGCATTTTGCAACTGTCCGAACAGTTAAATGGAGGATGGGAAATCTGTGTGTGTCAGGTTTGTGCATAACATCACAATAAGATCCGACCAAGCATGTACGATTAAAACCGTCAAATTAGTTATTTTTGGTTCTTGACTTGAAGTTTGTTTGAAAGGCCCGCAGTCTGTCTTGCGAGATGAGCTCGCCTAGCCGGCGATAGGGCTTGGGCTCATGCCTCCCGCCAGCGAGTCGGGCGGGGGCGGAGGGAGCAAGGGCCTAATTTGTTGGGTGTGTGTGTGTTTGAAGTTTCTTGGTGTGATGCGTGCGTTGGCCGTCAAAATACGGCAGCTAGTGGATTTCGGCCTCTGGTATTCACTAGGCCCATTGGCATTACGCAGTCATGGCAGTTGTACTAGTGCCGTGTGGTGTGAAAATGGGATGAGTTCCAGACTCCAGTTAAACGGGGGGGGGGGGAGTTACATACGGAACAACTTTTCTGAAGAAATGAAAATGATTTTCCATAACCATACATAAAGCTCCCGATCCCCCCTTACATTAGGTGCAATATATCTATCATTGTAACCCCTTATTTATGCCTGGTGGAGTGGAGGCCCTGTAAGAACATCGCAGAGTTGTAGTGGGGTCCCAGATCGGGGTAAGGGAACGGGTACGGGTCCGAGAGCCGCGGGTACGGGTACGGGTCCGAGAGCCACGGGTACGGGTACGGGAACGGGTACGC
>JZLH01S0630655.1:21816-52398 GCA_001188425.1 Eucidaris tribuloides | reverse complement strand
TTCCGGGATTTATTTCAGATGCAAATTGTTAAGTCGTGCGACGGAAAAGAATATTTCTTAATCAGTAGTATTCTTGTTATTTCCTTTGTTATTATTATTATTTTTTTATTTTTTATTATTATTATGATTATTATTATTGTTATTGTTGTTGTTGTTGTTGTTGGCTCAGTTGGTAGAGCGTCCGCCTCACAACCGGGAGGTCGGGAGTTCAAGCCCGTTCAAACTCCGGCCGCGTCAGACCAAAAGACGTCAAAAGATGGGAGTTGCTGCTACCCTGTTTGGCGTTCAACGATTTAAGGGATAGAGCAACGTCGATCTTCTCCTTCTTCTTCTTCTTCTTCTTCTTCTTCTTCTTCTTCTTCTTCTTCTTCTTCTTCTTCTTGTTCTTCTTCTTCTTCTTCTTCTTCTTCTTCTTCTTCTTAATATTATTATTAATTTATTTAAAATCAAACATAGCAGCCAAGTGCTGAATTGTGCATGATTTACAATGTGTGCAAGTAAGCATTAATCAATACATCGAGATTTTTTTCTTTAAAAGGCATACAGCATACATACACACATACAAATCTTAATACGTATATTAAGAGATTAAACCATGTACTGCGGACAGATTTAATAAATAATGATGACGGCCTTCGTTCCGTTATATAGATAGGAGGAGCTTTGTCATGAGCGGGGTCTTCTTCCTGAGACTGCTTCAGAGTAACATTTTTGGAGCATTTTTTGGTTTGTTGGAATTCTTTACAAACCATCACACCCGTTTCACGGAAAAAGGAAAAATGAGTTACGATGCCAGGGTGAATTAAACACCCCACCCTTATAAGTAGGTAAAAATGGTGTTAATGTTTGTGTTACAGCTCCTTTGCTGTGGTTGTACCTGTATTGAATAAACTCTCCGCCTTCGAGAATAAAGGAGAAAGAAAATTCTTTGACTACTATTCAAATCATTTTTCCAATAATAACTGCACACAGACAACTTATAAAAATACCCCTTCAAAATTAAGATAAATGCATTATAACGCATGTTGTAATACTTATGGTATGGGAGGTGTTACTACTGTATTATTATTATTATCATTAGTAGTAGTAGTAGTAGTAATAATAGTAGTAGTAGTAGTAGTAGTAGTAGTAGTAGTAGTAGTACTATTATTATTGTTATTATTATTATCATTATTATTATTTATTATTCATTATTAATATATTATTATTATTATTATTATTATTATTGTTATTATTATTATCATTATCATTATCATTATCATTATTATTATTATTATTATTATTATTATTATTATTTTTATTAATATCATCATCATCATCATCATCATCATCGTCATCATTATGTTCATCGTCATCAATACCGCCATTACTTTCTTCCACCAACGAAGTTGGAGAGGGTGTTGTGAGCACTTGAGTTTGTTTGTTTGTTTGTTTGTATGTTAGTTAATTGTCTGAGAGGCACAGTTTTACATAAAACCCCATGAATTTATTACACGTTTCAAAAGGGAAAATGCTACACCTTATTTTATTGTTACGGTTTTTTACGGCTTGTATGCAATATACAATTCTCATTAAAATAATTGGAATCAAACATATTTTCTTGACATATCTTGGGGATAAATGTTGTACCAGCCGTACTGCGTTCATAGTGAAAGAAATAGTTACAAATTACAGTTGTTGTCCTGGAAGGAAATTTGATAAATTCTTCTTCTACATGGCATAATTCATTGGTGTATAAATACAACAAGTATGTTATTGTCTATGTCAAATCAATAAAAAGAAACTGAGAATATGCAAAATGTGGACTTATCGACTTTTCTAACAAACCACGAAATGCAGCTTAGTGGTTTGGGGGAGTGAATACACTCGAAAATGCAACCAAACAATAACATTCTCTTTGTATTAAACGGTACAAAAAATATCACATTTTCCTATTTGTGTTGATACCGTATGTTTAAGTCAAACTTGAACCTTCTATGTCTATTGCCTAGCCAACCCCAGTTTGTGTCTGATGTTTTGACTATTTGAGTGATGCACCAAAATGCTTCTTTAAAAGTTTCGACTTATGAACTTAATGGTAAACATACTCCAATCTAAAAACAGTTTCGTATGCAAAGTATACGACATTCCCAGAACCTGTAATTGATGTTGTGATCAGTGCAGTTCAAATTCAGCGTATTTTGCGAAACTGCGCCAAAATCAAGTAGATATCAAATCTGTAAAAAAATGTTTGATATAGCTTAAACGAATATGGATGAGCTGGTAACGACAATTTAAGCCCTCCAGATTGTAGAAGGTTGTATCAATTGCCTGCTGCTGGATTCTGAGTCAGCGAGAAAGATAAGCGATATTATTTTCTTACCATCACAAGTTGGAAGAGGTTCAGAAAATGAGCCTGAGATGCATGTTAAGGCTCCGGATCCCGATAGAGTGTATCCTACCCCACATACATACTGGCAAGTTGTACCGTCGCTTACCGTGGATGCAGACGGGCAGTTAGTAGACTGGAGTGGACTTGTAAAATCTAGAACAATGCATTCCTGAGCTGTTTAAATAATGACCAAGAAATTAAACTGAAACAAAATGCTATTTACATGCCATATGCAATCTTTCATAATTGATCCTGTACCAGACCAATCCAATTTTAAGACTGTGTTTTGAGTCCGTGTCTACTATTCCTTCCATCTTAATCATCTGATTATGGAGGTATCAAGAATATTTGACTATTTATCTTTTTCTCTAAGCAAGTATCTTTCTCATCCAGCCCCCCCCCCAAAAAAAAAGATGTACATGTACATGTACTGAGAAAAATAGTCCACAATCTGAAAATAATATGTTTTGTGTAAACCACTCAAAACCAGTTAAACAATAGGTACACTTACCTTTGAAGTTGCGCGGTTTAAATTTAAAACCAAATGTAGACCCCCCCCCCCCGCTATTTCAAATGTGTTGTCTGTTTTTTTTTCTATATATCTTATTTCTATTATAGGGTCAGACCTTGATTCAATGCTGATAAATGATTGCTTGTCTTTTCTGCAAGGAAACACAATCAGGACAGATTCTTCCAGATTGAATAACGTTATGGTAAATGTACGCACAGCCCGGTGTTGTTAATTTGTATTGATTTTGTGTATTTCTCTTAAAATGGGGTCTTTCTTGAGTAATTTCGTGAGTACATAAAAAAGGTTATTTTCATGGACTTGTACTCGAAGGCGAAAAGGGGTATTTTCGAGCTTGTCCTCGAATTTGAAAACAGTGTAAAATGATAAAATTGTACTCAACATTGCAAAAATAGGGAAGGTTTAATAAAAGTGTGCCTGTGCGAAAATTAGGGGTGTTTTTAAAAGGCCAATTTGTGCCCGTTTTGTGAACAATTGGTAAAAATGTCTGAAGATGTACTTGGAACACCGCTGAGTTGTCGTATAGAGTAACAACTCCTGGAAACATATGCACAAGAAATACGATATGGGACACTTGGTGCCACCCCCCCCCCTCCCCCCGGGCATTTTAGTGTCAACTAAGAATTGAACTGACAGTTTTCAACTACAGATGAAGCATTTGGTCGTTCTATATTTGGGAGCGTTTTACCTGCAAAATAATAATCAGAGAGTACAGCAATCTTAATAAAAAAAAATCATGATTTATTTGTGCCAAACGTTCATTAAAACACTGGCAACTTATATGTGTAACAAGCTCACAGCAAAGTTTGATTCGTGGATTCATAATCTTGTTAACTAAGGCTTTGTTGTGCATAGCCTGGTGGTATTGTCACTACTCGGAAAGCAGTAGGTTACAGGTTCATTCCACATAGGTCGTTTTTTCTGAGCAATTAACAATTACAGATCAAGCCTTCTGGAAATGAAAAAAATAAATATTTTCATTGCCGTCATTTTCATTCATCGAAAACTTCACTTTCATGAAAATAAAACTGTATCCTTCAAGACAAGTTTGGATCCCCCAAATCACCAGCTTCTCTAAATTTTAACTTTGAATGCGGTTTTCTGGGCTAGGAATGTTTCAACCTGTGAATCATTCTAGTGTGGCGAAACACATATAACATAATGGAAAAAGAACAGAATATTCTCACCTGAAGCTAGAGTCAAGAAACTCAGAACCACCCATAGTACATCGATAATGAAAAACACCTGGATCACCATGGCTTCTCAAGTATTGACGGAGATTCGGAGGGTCATGCACGGTGACAGCTTTGAGTGGTCAATCAAAATAGACAAACAAAACGTATAAGCCTCATGGGCGTAAATCCGTTCCGAGGAGTGAAGGGGGGAGGGATGATCGATGGAATTTCCGATTTTGGAGACACCCTTAAATCAAGGGCTATACCTTGAAAAGGGGACATCTATGCAAAATATACCACTATCTTTAAACATATGCATCTAGCTTTTATTGTGATCACATTTAAGACCTTTTGCGCAATGTGTTTCTCGATCTTTTTTGGTGTAATGATTTATAAAAGCATGCATTAAATACCATAGCACTACATTTTGCAGTTGGGTTTTCATGGCCTATATCAATTTGCGAGCGAGCGAAGCGAGCGAGAAAATTTCTAAGACCTGTGACACTGCGTTGTGTCAAGTAACATCTTAAAAAAGGGGGATATGTTTCTGAAATATCTCAGATTCAGATACTCAACAAATCTTCGAACATAATATATCAAATATTAATGCCAGCGAGCGTAAGATATTAAAGCAAGTAGCTCTAAGTCTTTCAAATTCATAGCACAAACTTAAGAAGAAAAGGGGGAATTTTAAGAACCAGTATCACCTAACAAGTGCATCTAAAATGTAAAAAGGGCCATTGTCACAGATGAGGCTTATCAGAGTGGGAAAAAAATGTCAATTGTTTTTATCTGAAAAGAAAACAATCATAGAAATAAAACAGTTTACTCTTTCCAAGGGACTAGTTTGATGCAAATGATTCAAAAGCGCAATTGTAAATTTGTGAATGATTGTAAAAAGGAAATATTTTTAGGGGTTTTATAAGAAGTAAAATAGGGAGTTGATACCCATATTCCTGGAATATTGGAAACACCATCCCTACCCACACCCACAGCACATGATTTTTGAATAATCCTAGAAATTTCTATAAAGAGTTGTTAAAATTCTGAGCAAAAAAATAAAAACATTTCAAAACATGTATTAGACTGTCATCTTGATGAATGCTGTAGAGTCTCGGGTGGGCTCCCATGTCCTCACGTGAAAATATCTGAGATTGTTTTCTACAATTGTTTGATAATATTATGTGTCATTAGACCTACATTTTCCGCTGTCTGTGCGCTAAACAGGGATTGGGATATAATGCCCACTTGGACCGATGGAAAATATGTTAGTAATGAACATGAATGAGAAATATTGTACGACATGTATAAAATCAGATACATTGGGATATTCAGAAAACAATATCTATGTTATTTCGAAATTTTGTAAATATTAATACTAATTGAATAAACACAAAAAACGTTTTGTTTTTTAAAAGAGGGTGTATGTTTCTACAGATCATTCTCTCCTTCCCGAATAGGCTACTAGACGTACTGAAATTTACCATGGAACCCACCACTAATTGCAACAGAAACCATTCCAAGTTTTTATGGCTCAAAATATGGTTTAAAATAACATACTAAAAATCACGGAAAATCGGAGCTGTGGAACATGCCCATTTTCCAAGATGGCCGCCAAGATGGCCGCCATGTTGATGAAAGTTCAAGTTTTCAGGATAAAATTTGTTTGGAACATCCAATTCTCATAAACTTGGTGGCATTTAAAAGTAAATTAAATTTCCTACAATTTGATACCACATTTGATAGGTATTAGGGTGACCTTCATGATGATTTTGGGTGAAAAACCTTTTTTTTGACATTTTTCCCCCAAATCGAAAATATCAAAAACACGTTTTTTCTCACAAATCTACAGTTTATTTACCAAATGATGTCATACTTTTCTAGAATTTGCCCAAATATATGAACAACACTTTGTGAAAACTGGAAGTTGATCCCTATTTTTAATCAAAAGTTATAAGGTCGCAAACTTGACAATTCGGTAGTCACTATAGGAGCATTTTTGCCGGTATATACGTTATGTGCATAGCATTTCCATAGACTACACGTGCTATGAGTGTGTATATTAGGTGAACCGTATTTCCATAGACTACAGGTGATATGAGCGTGTATATTGAGTCCTTGTATCGTCGCAAAACCATGTGATGAAAACCATTAATTTCTTAAAATGAAACTGAAAATTTCAAAATATCCTGTTGTCATGGTAACTGTAGCTATGATGCAGCTTATGTTGTCATGGCAACCACACGTGGAAAATGCTATATATGTTTAGCGATATTTTTGTATTTGCACACCAAATCGTAACCGAAAATGTGTTGTATTATGTCAAATAGGCCTACTGCTTAGTAGGCCTATTACTTTAAAGGACAAATCACTCTCACATTAGACTCAATGAGAGCAAATGTACCCCTTTATTCAAAATGGTCGCTAAAGTGGCCACAAAAATGTACATTTTGTGAAAATATGTACTAATACAGTACATCAGGAAGTCTAAATTCTTATACATGTACACTCTTTGTTATCTAGATTTATGCACTGAATATCCCTTTCTGGTGCATTTTGGGATAAAAAGGGCCAAATTGTACCTTTTTCTTTCCCACAATGCACCAGAACAGGATAATCACTGCAAGATCAACAATATCGTCTATAGATCACCATAGTAATTAGTTACAGCATGACATATTTTTAAAGGGGAAAGTTATGCAAGGTTAGCATTGAAAATACATGTTTATAGCAAAAAGGCCAAATGAAAATTTCAATTAAAAGCCCTACAAAGATCAAACACTGTACCTTTAACTGGCTGCATTTTGCACTTGGGTGATGTGCTGGCTTGGATTTTAAGTCAATTTTATAAATCATCAATGTCACATTCTGGATCAGGAAGAGTCACACTGGTGCAATGAAGTCCTTTACACTCAACACATGCTGTCGATCGAGCATTGTAGTCCATACTTTCTACAGCAACATATCAATTAGTGGGGCACATTATGTATTAGTGGCCGGGGCACATTATGTGAAAAAGATGTACACTTCCGACAGAAAGCGTGAATTTTTGCATACAGGTGTATTTTGGGGGATTTATTTCAACAATTGCCGGAGCCAAGAAATCTGACTTTAAATTCCAACTTGGCCACCGTGGGGAAAGATTGAATATCAATATTTGGGCTACTGGATGACCTGGCACAGGACATTTTGACATGCTGAGTCAAACAATAGATTAATTTGAACACCTGACAAACCACATTGTTGGATTCCAATATGGCCGCCGTGATGAATTGTTGAAAATCCCTTAATTGGCAGAAATAATAGGGGGTACACCTGGCCCCCTGAGGGTGCAGGGGCAGGGCCCAGAAACGCTAAGAATAGGTAATTATTAAACATTTTCACTAGATCCAGAAAATGTTTAGCCAAGTCACATTGTGTATAGCTCTATATCTGATGAATAATTGTTCCTCATGACAAGTGCGTAGGCTGGGGGTGCACTGGGTGCACGTGCAAACCCCCCCCCCCCCCGCCAGAGCCATAGGAGTTCCACCCTAATAACAAAAAATAAATTTGCACCACCTTTTTTTGCTTTTAACGTCACTTTAGTTCCACCTCCCTTAAGTATGTGCACCTTCCCTGTTCCACCTCCGATGATGTGCACCTTCCCCATGCCAAACCAGCCTACGCCTGACAATGCCCAGGTGGCCATGTTAGGCTACTGAAAGGGATGACAGGTTGGGGGTTAAGGTACGAGGATAATTCACACTTACACCTTCTTCTTTAAACCGCATGGTTTGATTTTTCAAATTTGGCAGGAATGATCCTCAGGTGAAGGGGATTCAAGATCACTCAAATGGTACACCTGGTCCCCTGGGGACCCGGGGCACAGGCCCCAACGTCTCCAGCCAAGTTGATGCCGTCGTTCATGACAGTTCACAGGGTGGTCACATTTGGCCCCAGAAGGACACTTTATATCAGGGGGAGTAGGGGGGGGGGAGGGGCAAGGGGACGAATGCATTGTCGTATCCTTCATGAAAAAAAAATGTTCAGATTTAACAAATCTTGGCAGAATCATTCCTACGGGAATGGGATGCAATTTCTTTATGATTTACTCTCTATGGGCACCATTCAGAGGTTACGTGACGTTGCGTAAGCGCCGTGCCCCCCCCAGACTAGTGTTTATTTTAACTGAGCGGCAACACTTTTGGGGTTGTTTACGTGGTATTGAAAAAAAAATCGCTATAAAATCCCCTTTAATTTGCTTATAAGGGGAGGGCAAAAATAAAAAATAGGGGTTTTCGTTTCAACATCTGTACAAACTAGGCAAACGTTTTTTTTTTTTTTTTTAAGTATATTATCATAAGACACAATATTTTAGAGATCTGTCCTTGAGTTCAGGAGTTCGTTTTTTAGGGTCGGACATTATTAACGCTAATATTAAGTTCCGTATTATGCTAAAAAGGATCGTCGGGAGTACGTTTCTTAGGGTCGGGCATTATTAGCGCTAATATTAAGTTCCGTTTTAAACTAAAAAGGATCGTCAGGAGTTTGTTTTTAGGGTCAGATATTATTGGCGCTAATATTAAGTACCGTATTAGGCTAAGAAGGATCATCTGGAGTTCGTTTTTTAGGGTCGGACATTATTAACGCTAATACTAAGTTCCCTTGTACACTAAAAAATATCGGATGGACGTTGGGGCCTGTGCCCCGGGTCCCCAGGGGGCCAGGTGTACCACTTGAATGCTCTTGAATCCCCTTTGCCTGAGGATCATTCCTGCCAAGTTTGGTATAAATCAAATCATGCGCTTTAAAGAAGAAGGTGTAAGTGTGAATTATCCCCTTAGGGCCTTCCTCCCAACCTGTCATCCCTTTCAGTAGCCTAACATGGCCACCCTGGGCGATGTCATGAGGAACAATAATCATCATACATAGAGCTACACAAAATGTGACTTGGCTAAACATTTTCTGGATCTGGTGAAAATGTTTGAAAATTACCTATTCTTAGCGTTTCTGGGCCCTGCCCCTGTACACTCAGGTTGCCAGGTGTACCGCCTAAGGATTATTTCTGGCAATTTAGAGATTTTCAACAATTCACCATGGCGGCCAAGCCGGCCATGCAGAATTCGAAATGGCTGCAATGTGGTTTGTCAGGCGTTCAAATTAATCTGTTGGTTGACTCAGCATGTCAAAATGCACTGTGTCCTAAATATCTTTACCGCAGGTCATTCAGTACCCAAAATATTGATATTCAATCTTTCCCCACAGTGACCATGTTGAAATTCAAAGTCAGATTTCTTGGCTCCGGCAATTGTTGAAATAAATGCCCCCAAATACACCTGCATGCAAAAATTCACACTTTCTGTCGAAAGTGCACGTATTTTTCACATATGGGCCCCTCTAATTGAAATGTTGATGTAGAAAGTATGGACTACAAAGCTCGATCGACAGCATGTGTTGAGTGTATAGGACTTTATTGCACCAATTGATGATTTATAAAATGATTTAGAATTCAAGCCAGCACGTCCCCACATGCAAAATGCAGCCAGTTAAAGGTACAGTGTTTGATCTTTGTAGGACTTTTAATTGGAATTTTCATTTGGCCTTTTTGCTCTAAACATGTATTTTCAATGGTAACCTTGCATAACTTTCCCCTTTAAAAATATGTCAAGCAGTAACTAATTACTATGGTGATCTATAGACGATATTGTTGATCTTGCAGTGATTATCCTGTTCTGGTGCATTGTGGGAAAGAAAAAGGTACAAATTTGCCCTTTTTATCCCAAAATGCACCAGAAAGGGATATTCAGGGCATAAATCTAGATAAACAAAGAAAGTACATGTATAAGAATTTAGACTTCCTAATGTACTGCATTATTACATGTGCATATTTTCACAAAATGTACATTTTTGTGGCCACTTTAGCGGCCATTTTGAATAAAGGGGCACATTTGCTCTCATTGAGTCTAATGTGAGTGTGCTGTGTCCTTTAATATAATAGGCCTACTAAGCAGTACGCCTATTTGACATAATATACAACACATTTTCGGTTAAGAGTTGGTGTGCAAATACAAACATATCGCACACGTGGTTGCCATGACAACATAAGCTGCATTATAGCTACAGTTACCATGACAACAGGATATTTTAAAACTTTCAATTTCATTTTAAGAAGTTAATGGTTTTCATCACATGGTTTTGCGACGATACAAGGACTCAATATACACACTCATATCACCTGTAGTCTATGGAAATACTATGCACATAACGTATATACCGGCAAAAATGCTCCTATAGTGACTACCGAGTTGTCAAGTTTGCGACCTTATAACTTTTGATTAAAAATAGGGATCAACTTCCAGTTTTCACAAAGTGTTATTCATATATTTGGACAAATTCTAGAAAAGTATGACATCATTTGGTAAATAAGCTGTAGATTTATGAGAAAAAACGTGTTTTTTGATATTTTCGATTTTTTGGAAAAAATGCCATTTTTTTTTTCACTAAAAATCATCATGAAAGTCACCCTAATACCTATCAAATGTGATATCACATTGTAGGAAATTTAATTTACTTTTAAATGCCACCAAGTTTATGAGAATTGGATGTTCCAAACAAATTTTATCCTGAAAACTTGAACTTTCATCAACATGGCGGCCATCTTGGCGGCCATCTTGGAAAATGGGCATGTTCCACAGCTCCGATTTTCCGTGATTTTTAGTATGTTATTTTAAACCATATTTTGAGCAATAAAAACTTTGAATGGTTTCTGTTGCAATTAGTGGCGGGTATTTCAGTAGATCGACTAGCCTAGAAAGGTGGAGGGATATACCCCCCAATCCCCCTCTTCCAAGTTTACGACTGGGTACTTTGATCGGGCAGTTGAGATTGCGGGTCTCTGTCTGCTAGTATGATACTACACTCCAAAATCAAAGTTTTGAATAAATATACGTTAAAAGTTGGAGGAACTACACATTTTCAAAATGATTGACTATAACTATTCTATCGGCAGTGGAGACTACCTTTAAAACAAGGCCATACGCAGGAATTTTTCATGGCTGAAATGCTCAAATTATTGAGGAAAATTGCAAGCGAGGGAGAGAAGCGAAAGAGCGGGAAAGTTTGAGTTAATCAGGATTAAAATTGAACGATCTTAACACTTTGAGTGCTATCGGCGAACCTGTTCGCCCAGGGTTGACTTCACTCAGGTACTATCAGCGAACCTGTTCGCCGAGAAGACAATCGGATCCATATCTTTTAATTCGAATGACAAATGTCACTGAAGTTCCTACCAATGACATTTATCGTAAAATGAATACACAATGAACCAAATAAATGAGTTAAAATGTATTGTCTTGATAGCATTTGTGATTTTACAGAAAATCGTACAATTTGGAAAGGTTATACACATTAGTCCGAAACAATCCAGTCCCTTTTAGCCCAGCACCTAAAGTGTTAAGCATTTTAGAAACATTTCAGGAGAAATTCTCAGTATATAGTTATTTTATTAATGATTAATTAATAAAAATATACGTCTTTTTTCTTGAAAAGTGGGGGGGGATAATTGTACAGGCCATCCCCCTCATCAAAAAGAGATGGATATAATCCCCATCCCCCCCCCGGATTTACGACAGCGATAAGCCTACTTTTAGTTTTTCTCCGCCTCTTTCTCTCTTGATGTAGCTATCAAGAGAGAGAAAGGGGGAAACTAACCGAAATTCTACGGGGAGTGAATTCCGGGTCTCTCATTTTCTTATATTGAAGAAATGTCATACGCATTAGGCCATACAACATGAGTAATAACATCATCTGTTTTATATGAGTTTCATATCGATAAACCTCTGTCGGAGTTAGTCATGTAACTTGTAAATCTACAGTGATTATAAAAAAACGGGGTTCTTCCAACTTAAGTTGTAGATGCGTTTACCCCAATAGCACTGGTAAAATATACTATTTTTGGCAAAAAAAAATTACACCCAAATCTCTACCATAGAAAAGCAGTGGTCCATTCCATTGATCTCTTGGCAGAGCGCCAGTGATTTTTAATTGTTGTATTTCGCTTTTCAGCCAAGCGGCCCCCTCTTTTTTAATCGACAAAAGCAAACTAATTGCAAAGGCATTTTGGGCTCATAAGACCAGATTTTATTTCGTTTTCCCTATTATTCGCTCACTCAGTCGGGACCGTTTCCAAGCAACACCAGTACACAGGATTTAAATCGCCTTTGACACTTTCATGCACAAGAATGAGCAAATTCAATAACCAGTTGCGGTTAAGTAATATAAGTACATTTTTATTTTTTTCATCGCTTTTCCCCGTTTTTATTAGAGCACGGGGCACCCACCCCCGCCATACCCTCTCAGTCACCTAATCGATTGTATAAACCGACACCGTGACTTTACTTGGTTTAACACACAGTGATTTTGAGTATACTTTTGAGTATATATTCCATAACACAATTTCTTCGTTTATAATAAAAATCTGAAATCATCGTCAGTTTTGAAGGACACCTATTTTTTTTTATTGAATGGTATTTACCTGGTTTCTCGAAAAGCATGCGCATTTATATAAGGCTGGACACGTTTTATATTGAGTCTGTTAATAATATATGGGGGTTCATTCTCATTTAATGCTAAAATGCTAGCTTCATCACCTAGCTTGGGAAACACGCTCACTTTATGAAGAAAATGATGTTCTTAGAAAGTTCCTTTTAGAATGATTTCTTTTAAATGCGCCACCGTTTCTGCAACATTTTGTAGGTGTTCATTGACATTATTTTAACGTAGCTATGATTCTTGATAGAAGGAATCCGGGCAATACGGTGGTAATAAAAACATTCTACATTAACACGGTCCCAATGCGAGTTGAAACGGTGCCCCTATGATTGCTAAATAGGAACCTTTTAAGAACTCTTTGCATGGTTTTCGCAAGAGGCACAACAACCTTACTATCCGTTTGCTCTCTTGTTCCAAGTTATTTTATCAAATTTGAAAGGTAAACCGGCTTTGCAAAAATATAGGTCGATATTTTCCACACCCTCAACGGAATAAAAACCATTCGTGACGACTTGAAAGGAAGCAATAGATGCCCGACTTTTCGCTTTATTTCACACGATTCAGAAGAGTGCACCTTTTCAGATCTTCCACGTCCGTTGACCTTCAAAACGCAGCACCATAAACCAACTCTGCTATTACTGCCTATAAATAGAGTATTAGATTTTCATTATTAACAATATTTACAATTGTTTGTCACAAAGATCTATGGAAGTCCGTTTGAAAACTTGTTAATCTTTGATATCTGACCAAAAAGATAACGGTTGAACAGGCAAATAATCGACATACAACAAGAAACGTATGATTTCAATAGGATTTATATTCAGATTAAAGTCATCTTAAGGCAACAGAAATACCGTCAATTAGACGAAGGGTTTTAATGGTAGAAGTATTAAAGTTGTATTTTATTTATTATTCTAACCAAACTACACATTTGACAGACATGGCGTTCAGAATTAGCTCTGGGATAAAGGGATGATGTAGTGGTTTCCAGGTCTGCTGAAGGCATGCTCGCTTTAACCTCACAAGTTAACAATGACCAGAGTTTCAAAATGAGAGCTACATACTTGTGCCTGCTCCCAGTGCCAAAAGGTCTAAAAGTGAAGCCCTAAAAGGATTGTATGTCAAAATTATTATTTAGTGCTTAAAAAATGAAAATCTACGAGTAGTCAGATTGACCAGATATACATTGCCCATATCCTCTTATAGACGACAGTGTGTAAATCTAGGTCATATTATACTCCACCCCAGTATTAATTCAAGGGTGATGCTTATTCAGGCATATCTTGCAAGTGGCAGCATAGTTAGTTGAGGCACTAGAGTTTTCAAGTTGTGCTTTCCAACATGTTTTATATTTAACTTCTTTTTAACAGAAGTGGTCGACCCGTTATCCTAATAAACATATCTAATCAATAGAAGATCTCTCCTGGCGCTGCGGAGATGATGAAAAAGTGGTTTCCCTACAAACTCGCGATCTGCCTCTGTTGAGTTTTTAGGGAAGTTTCACTTTATGAAACGGCAGTTACCTTGACTGTTTATTCGCTTCTTTATTGTTAAAATTCTTCTGTCCTATTTGGAGAATGTCAAAATCGGTTAAAACCCGCTCCGAACATTAACAAAACGTGAGTCATGCGCAAGTGCAGACCAGATTTGTTTTGCTGAAAGTATTGCAGAAAGCATTTTCTTTGGTCAAAACTTGTTAGTGGGAGTTGCAAGCAAACGTACTCTCTCTGCCACACAACATCTGTGAGCATCATAAGTGAAACATCTCCCAGCATCTGTCTAATACTAGTAAAATCATATTTAGTTATTTTTTGTAATTTACTACTCGAGCATTTTTGTTCACTCTATCTGGACGTTTTCTTCCTGGTCCCAAGTTAAATTGTCTTTATTACAAGTAAACCAGGATTTGAGGAGCACGAAAGAAACCAACGCCTTAAATTCACACATTACGGATAGTAAGTGACAAAACTTACCTCAACAACAATGTTTCAAATTCACGAATGAAATTATCTCTCCAGCAGTACCGTAACCGTATGTTCCCTTTACATGTCGTTTAGACGGAATGAAGATCATTTATCTAAACAGACACGTTGTAATATGCTCCGCTGGTTCACTGCGATGAAGCCTTTTGATACGTGTACAAAGACGAATCCAAGTGATCCAAAGTGCACAACAGAAAGTTTCAAATGAATAAATATACCTCAAAGCAATAATGCTCTATTGAACATCGACAAAAATGTGTAGATTAAAATATCAAATAAGCGTTCGCGACCACTTTAAAAAAATGCGGACAAAAGTATACAGACCCTGTACTAGTTCTACTAGTTCTAGGTGACGAAGATATTGATGATTTTATTGAAAAAAAATCAACACTATGAACACAAAAATATATTTTATACAATATATGACTACACGTTTAGGTATAACAAATACAAGGTAATAGACAGTAGACGAGAAAGAGATTACGTAGATACCGCTTTTAACGTGTAATAAAATACTTGTTTGAAAAAAAAGGTGTTGTTTTCTGTAGTTATGAATTTGCGTCATACCCCCAAAAATGGTTTCCAAATTTGATATCAGTTGAGACACTAATTTTTAAAAGTTTTAGTTTGAAAGGCACAAAAGAATGACCTTATAACAGTATATAAATTCAGTGCATTCAAAAGAAATCTATTCGGCTCTTTTCTATTAAGAATTTACCCATCACTTTGTACTCTAACCCAACGGCAAAGGAATAATGTAATATTCTGATGGTATAGGGGAAGGTGAAAAAATTGTGAAAGCTTAAGAAGGAAATGACGCACGGAATGACTCGAAACTACTGATTACTTCATTGCACTGGACTAGGGTGCAGGGTTGCCAGGTTTTCCGATTCTCAAAAAGCCAAATTACGTACCAAATTCAGTGAAAAATGCCAACTTCGGATTTGATGCATTTTATGGGCAGCATAGCCTATATTTGGTTAGAAATAACGTTATAATCAATTTATAACACCTTTGAAACCTCTGCTGCAGCCAAGAAATTGAGTGCCGCAGTTTACGCGCAGCCAGATTTTACACGTGAAGTACATGCGCACCGCTACTTTTGGATCCTTGTGGCACATATTTTACTGAAAATCCCTGGAAAATAGGGTTTTATAATGATGTTTTATGTGTCAGTGAAAAAGGCCAAAAAGGTCTAAAAGCCGTTTGGTCTGCACTTTGTATTCTTCAGTACCAAGCGATATAAAAACGGCTAAGTTTGTTGTTTTTGGCCTCAAAAAGTCCGAACTGGAAACCCTGCTGGGGTGTCCATTTGATAAAAAGGAGAGTTCTAACCTCTACCACTCTGGTCATGTGTATGTATGTATGTATGTATATATGTGTGTGAGGGTGTGTGTGTGTGTGTGTGTGTGTGTGTGTGTGTGTGTGTGTGTGTGTGTGTGTGTGTGTGTGTGTGTGTGTGTGTGTGTGTGTGTGTGTGTGTGTGTGTGTGTGTGTGTGTGTGTAGGTGTGTGTGTGTGTTTTTTTTTTGGGGGGGGGGCATTGGTTTATGGGCCTTCATTTGATGCTATTGACAATATCTGTCAACACGAAACTTTTTGTAAGATCTAATAAAAAATATGCAAATTTTGTTGTTGGACCTTAGTTTTTCATTGCAAAATATCAGGGGCACAGACCCAAAGGTCTTTAATATGCTGGATATACCAACGCAGCGTATTTTTTTGACAAAAGCCATGACGTTTATCTGTGTTCACCGAATTATTCCAATTTTCTATTTGCTGAACAAAAAAGAGCATGGCCCCTGGGCATAATCCTGGCATGTGGTTATTCCATTCACGTTTTCATGGTGATATTCAGAAATACAACGACAAAAATGGCGTCGAATAATTCACGAAACGCACCTCTCTTGGGGCATTTGTACACACATGAGAATAACTACCTCACTCAGACTCAGTGGCCTGTCTTGCCTGATAGATCAAAGGCAGTAAATGATACTGAAAATGTAGCCCAAAAAGTTTACTTAAAACATACGGGTGCTGGTCCTGATTTCCACAATATTGTAGCACAACACGGTATTAGGAATATAGAACAAAGAATTCACACTGATAATGTATTTAATAAAATTTCGTGAGAAGTGCTTTTTATAAAACATGTATGCATTTATATGGGGAACACTGTCTTCAAGATTCTCTTTAAGTTTTACTAAGGGTAACAAAAGAAGTTTATAGAAATTACATCTGCACATTGGGTTTCTGAGGGTTTATCACCTATTCTGATCCCTTTATATTTTCATTTTGACCAGTCACGTCATAATAAGTAGTCAAGCTAACAGCGAATACAGCGTGATAGGGACTAACTGTGATTTGTGTAGGCCACAAATAGAGGAATCTAGATTTTTGAAATATTTTATATACGATTAAACAGGATGTGATAATTATCCCTCATTACATAAACGACTAAAGTTTACCCTCCCAAATATTGTAAAGGTGTCTCTATCTAAAAAAAAAGTGAATTCTTCACTTAATATTTCAATCAAAATAGTTTGTATTAAACAATACGCAATTCCCCTTAAATGGGTTAACATTCCATATTGTTCTAACAACAATAACCCTGAAGGAGAGATATAATGAGATTCAAGGGCGGCAAAAGCTTTTTTTTCAAAACTTTGTGAGCGAAGTGGATGAGTACATATAAATAAATAAAATTGTTGCCCGGTAATATTTAAATTCTTGACTGTAAATAAACAATAAACTACGAATTTTGTAAACGGCTGTGAAAAAAACATGTCAACTCCGTTGGAAATTCTAATACATAATTAAAACGGTTGACTTTGAATTTCTAAACAGCAATGTTCACTTTTAATTATTTATCGTACAACAATTGAACATTGCTGTTTCAATTTTTTTTTTAGTTTTAGTTTTGTTTGGTTAAAATATCAATATATCCATTGACTTAATGTCAAAATATGTACGTGTGCAGTGCATCACCCAGTATCTGTTTGCCGAGTACATATAAAAAGTGAGGTTCGATCGGGTGATGGGGGTTTATCTTTATTTTTTTTCAGATTTCCGTTTTAGGTGTGCTAAACCATGTGTAGGGCCTCTGTGATATTCGTTGTACTTGGGATAGTAAGACACTCTACAGCATTTCATGTTTGTTCTGTTCTTTTCCCCGGGGGTCTGCGTTCTTCCCTGGCCTGCCAGTGTTCTGCCTTGTGGTCTCCCCAAATTCAAATCCAACTAACGACTCCTAAGAGTTGTTTGAACACCAGATTTGCACAAAGAAATAGACATATAAATTGCATGCAGGACAATGATATGTCATTTCTTGTTCAAAGCGAAGTAATTTTTATTACCGACTCAACTGTTGAAACAAATGAATTTCCGTAATGTTTGAATTCATTTAGTTTATTAACCCTTACCGCATCTGTGGCGCCACATTGCTCAACAAACTGCGAAATATATAAAAAGTATCACAGTAATATATTGTTTATATGTTTTTTTTTTATACATCACAGGGATAGCCCTCAGTAAATCACTCATAAAACTGTTAGCAATACATAGGATATTTTAATAGAAATTACTCTGGAGGCTAAATTTTACGGAGCTAATTCGTACTCCTTAAGGGGTGTGATAAAGGACCACTTCTTTTGGAGTTAAATTTCGGCGCTAAAGTTTTACAAGAGCGGATACAATTCAGCTGTTTTGGAGCTAAATCAGGTCCTTTTCCACTCTCTTAAAATCTTAGCCCCAAAGGAGTGCTCCCTCATCACACTCCTTAAAGAGTAGGAAGTAGCTGGGGTCCGTGACATTAAGAGAGTCGAGAATTGCATGACATTTTTTTTTGTAACATGGGAATAACATGTACATTTTCTGTATACTTTGGGTAATTGGATAATTTGAAATAAGGAGGTATAACTAAATCATTTTAGCTTCAGAAATAGTTACAGTAGTTTAATAATAATTAAACTGTCAGAAAGGGTATACATTTACAACATTGGTACTCGACACCTTTCTCCAACAAACATGTGTTTACAAAGATATTGTTGTTTAAATTTGAGACTACAATCTAAGTCTTTCATGGTAAAATTGTAAAATGAAAAGATACTCGACAAGTTAAGAGTTAATAAGACTCATGAACATGGCAAATGTAATAATGAAGGTCTTGCACCACGTACTATCACCGACAAACAAATCCCACAAATGTCAAACAAATATTGCATTCTACGACATTGTTTCTACACATGTATGTTGCATGTATTTTATTTTTAAAAAGCCAAAAAGTGACTGAAATGTTCACTAATACATAAAGGAAGTATATCTGCTTACAATATTTATTAGTCAAAAAGCGGCACAGCAAATGTATGCAAACACAAAATCTCACGCGAGCGAATTTGCTCAATTCAGAAAACCTGCCGTACTTTGGTACAATGAATTAAATTAAGTAGTGTTAATTACTAACACATTGATCAAAATGTTTTTATTACTGAATAACATATATTAGCTCATACTAAAAATTTCATAAAAATAACCAGATATGAACTTGCTTTTATTTACCAAAGTAACGCAAAAATACACCTACTAAATTAGCTAAAATTCCCTAAATCACATGGATTGTTCTGAGTACCATAGCACTATGTCAAATACAGACAAAATGTGACCAACCAGCTCCAAACCCTCAGAAAGTAGACCAGAATCAATGTCCTAAGTAGTTTTAAAGTGTAATCTGAGCTTTAAAACGATATATAACTTGTGAAAAGTGGGATCATCCTATCTAATCCAAAAGTGATTGGGAAATAAGGTTCACTCAGGTGCGCCAAGCAGAAGCTCTTGTCCGACAAAAATACGGTTCAGAACAACTGCCAATATCTCCGTTTTGGTTTTGTTTCAATCCAACAAACAGTGGGTAGGATAAGAAATTATCTTTTAGAAAAGGCAATATATATTGGACAATTCAGTTGGACAATACCAATTACATATTTCGGCCATTTACAGAAATTTGCCATCTGCGACTTTGTATGGGTTTGGAGCTGTTGTGCTACCATAACTACAAATACTACCCTTTAAAGAACGTTCCCATTGTTTTTACGTTGAACCGCATTTGTCTTTCAATTTATTACCTCCGTTGTTAATGTAATGTCTTTGCTTTTAAAGGAAAACGACAGCATAACTTTAAAATTGTTTATTTATTTTCCGTCGAGCGACCTAACTATTTAGCATTCATTTTTTTCAGATTGACACATCCAGATGAACTAAAATGAATGGCTTTTAGTTTTATGAAATAGAAATAGCAAAACATATCTAAGTTGTACATGAAATACGACTGTGCCCTTTTTTATTGGATACACATTGAATTCTCAAGAAATTGCATTATTTCCATGGATTTGCCTAGAAGGATTCAACTAATTATGACATTAGTAAAAGACAAGTGACAGCTTGTATATCTACGACAGAAATTGATTATAAATTGAATAATGACAAATTTGTGGTTTACTTCCTTTTACCAAAGGTAGGAAAAATAGACAAAGATTTATACGAACACTTAATTCCCTAAACTTAATCGCAAGGATCGTTCTGAGTACCATAAAATACCACTGCAAAAACAAACAATGCAAAATTATATATTACACAATGCTAAAGCAAGTGAACTTATTTCAGCTCTTTTCAATTATTGCCAAAGTTACACAAGTATATATCATATTTAATTGTAAAGAAAAACAGTATAGTATATCCGAACCACGTTGGAATCGTGGACTATTATGGACGGAATATCAGGACCTAACACATATAATTACTTAGATAAACAAAAATACTTGTTTTGAGCAAAAATGTAAGCAAAATCATAGATGTAATGATCATCACATTTTAGTTAAAGATGCTGAAATCATAATGCTAAAATATACATTTCTAATAATTTAAAATTCAGTGAAATTAGACCACAATCATAAGCGATTTTGTATGCAGGTGATTTATATTATACTTTAGTGACGGACATATGTGGCAATGCTTAGAGTCGACGAATGACGTAGCATTGCTATAGTCCCAACGGAATTGTGGTATAAGCTCTACCGAGATGGAGTCAAATGATTATGGCATTAATATATGGCATGTAGCTTGCATATTTATGTTATAGAGAGGTCATAAACTCCATAAGAATGACAAAATTTGTAGCTAAATTCATTTTACCAAGAGTAGGCAAAGTAGACAAGTGACATTAGGAACAATTTATAAGCTAGATCTGTTTTAATCAAAAGTATTGTTCTGAGTAACATATTGCTGCAAAAACAACAACACAAAAAATCGTTATTTATATAATGCTTAAGCAATGCAATTGATCTAAGCGATTTACAATAAGTATTAAAAAAAATGACACAAGTACACAAATATTGTACAGTTTAAAATTGTAAAATATCAGAATCCCTTTGGAAAAAATGCAAACGAGTAGTGATTTAAAAATTCGGTTTCTTTATTCCATGATGTGACGATATCTTTCGGTGGTTTATTCCACAAAATAGTCCACTAGTTCACAAAGGCTCTGTATCATTTAGATTGTGGGTTCTATTTGGAACTGCATTGTATATACACCAGCACGAAACGGTTGATTTATGTACATTTGTTCAGTTATCTGCGAATAGATGTTTATAGTCATGGTCAGGATGGATGGAGGTGCTACTCTTTTACACATAATACAAATGTATATACATGTATAGTATTATCATAGAAACTAAGAAATTATGTTCTGTTTCGGCCAAATACATTACAACAGTTCGCGCAGTTTTAAATTCTGTCTGGTATACGTTTTAGATTCTGCACCCAAAGTTTGTAATTTGTGCATATTGCTTACATTTCTGCACACAGGTAGTAAAACAAATCTATAGCCCTTTAATTCCTTTGTAAAAATGTTTTATATACTACAACAAAATAAAAAAAAAGGGAGAGAAGAAGAAGATAATCGAAAATGAAAAGGAATATTGTAAAACTGTTTGCCGACAAAGTGGATTATTTTATATCATGGGTTATATCACACCACCGAATAGGAGTCCCTTTCCACAAGGTGGTAAATTCGTTTTAGTGATTTTAGAGAAAAGGGTCTCCTTTTCCAAATTTTAGAGGCGCCTATTTACATATTACCCCCAAAATATACGATATTTCCAAGGTGCTTGCTGGATTAATTTTGCTTCAAACTTTATTCTATTGTTCGATAAATTGTAGTTCAAAATACTGCTGCAAAATTCATTTTGGTTGGAATATGGATTTAACACCCTTTGCAAATTAATTTGCTAATGTAGAGTACACAATTTTGAGCCCACTGCGTTAAAGCGCAATGTTAGGTTTGGCGATTTTACTTTTCTTTGAAGGTTTATGCACAAAGGTCATATCACACCAATGACAGATTCTGAATGTCTTGAGTTTTTTTTATTTTATTTTATATTAATTAATGAAAAATCCCGGGAAGGGGGGGGGGGGTCTTGGATGGCGAGATGTTTTTACTATATTTTACATTTTAGCATCCAAAGGGCTAATAAGGTATTAGATTATCTGAATTACACCTCATCAGAAAGATAAGAGTTTGATCTTTCTGATTTTTTTTTCATTAATAATAAAACGATGAAGACATTCAGAATCTGTTATTGATGTGATATGACCTTTGGAAATAGACCTTTCAAATAAAAAAAAATCCAAAATATAACCTGTGCTTTAAGGTTTCCCGCATGACAATATGCCTTGACAGAAATTATATTGCCTACTTTTTTTTTTGATAACATGTCTACATAATAATATTGTATTGACATTGTAAACTTAATTAATAAGAAACATCATTTAAATGTTATTATTCATTTAACGTTAAAAGTTTAAGCTTATGAGCAAATGAAAGTTTACCAAGTACGGCTATCATTACGATAAGAGCTCAGTGTTACAACATCTTATTCAGTTATTGTCATTACTCAAATTACAGAAAATCAGTAAATTATGAAAACATGGACTAAATGATAAAAAAAAAAACATATAAGGGTTGTAAATACTGACTGTTCCGCAGACAGCAATTACATTTCATAACGTAAATATTTCAGCAGTTCAGCATTTACAATAATGAAAATTCTATCGCTGATATTACTTACCATGAACCAATTTTAAGTGACATAGTAGACTTCCCTTCATAGATAATCAATCTCTCCTGTCATTACTAGGTTTATGTTTGAGTTTCATTTACCAATTGATTATTTATATTAAATTTTATGGAATTGTACAGCACTTACAAGGTTTTGTGTTTAAGGCATAAGAATTGCAATTTATCTTTAGTAATTGTACAAAATAAAAAAAAACAGGATGTGGTTTCACTGGTTTGTTTTTTTCTCTCTCAAGCATGAACCTTACACTTTGAACACAATCACCTATTCATTTCCTCCTTCATTCAGTGGTCGAGTCGGTGACTCTGACCGTGTCTCGTCTTCATTGTGACCCACTTTTGCGCGTTTTTTCTTGTGTTGGACGATTAACAGAACGAGACAGCATATGACCAGGACGAACGCCACGCAGCCGAGAGCGATGCCGACAATACCACCCGTTGAGAGTGCGGTCGGTCCAGTAGCTGTTTCTAAATAAAACGTTAACAAATTATAGCTCAAAAATCAGCATCGGTAGGTTTGATAACATTTCAGCGAAAAAAATCACACATTTCATTGACTAAATACCTTTTCCAGGTTGACCAAAAATCGTTTTATACGTAAGTTTTGCCCAGGGCGAGATATTACTGTAATGTGCAGGCTTGATATGGGTCCAATGATCAGGGGGTAATGTGTGACGTCGTGTGAGCATTTTTCTACACTGGTACGAGACGATAAACCCTCACCTTTACCCTTTTTTAACCTTAACTACCACTTTAAAGACTAACTGTCAAGGGTCAAATCAACCACAGAGAGGATGCGAACTAGTCCTGTAGTACAGGCAGTGCCGTAGTTTACGATTGTGGGAGGAAAACAAGCGCTGTATTTTTCCACACTGTCATGACTGTTTCCGTTGCAGTATGGATATGATTAGTGCCCTTTTATGTTTTTCGTCAAAAGAGGGCGTTTTTTCATCCTTTTATGACAGTAGGCCTTATTAGACTTCATGGACGCTTGTCTGGTGTGCTACAGAATGGAGATTTGGTCTATTCCACATGGTCTTTGGACTTTGGGATTTTCGACGACGAGCGAAAAATATAACATCATGTTGACGTCATAATAAATATGCCCGCACTATTTTCGTTATAGGTGGAAACAAGATGATCATTCAGTGGTACAAACTAGCAGAGCAGTATTTCTAACAATTTCTCGAGGGAAAAGGGTGGGTAATAACAACCCGATCTTCAGTACATGGTCATATTAAAAAGTGAAAATGGTTCTCAATAAAAACAATTATGCACGAGCAAATCTATCATCTTATTACATTACGTTTTGCATAATAACAGAGATTATGGCCATATAGGCTAGCACAATACAGTTAGCCGTTAATGTCTGTCTCTTACAATAAATTAACCCAGTTAATTTTACATTTTTCGCGGTACCGCATCGATCCCACCTAGTCAAAATATGTCAAGCTATTATAAATCATATTAATTTTACATTATTTATTATCGTATTATCACACTTCATTTTTTCTCTTGTAATACATCGTGTCCCTACCACACTAAGTTATATTGTTTTAACTTATTTTACATTTTATTTGCACATTGTGCCCAATTAGTGAACATGTTAATTTCATATCACTCACTATAAAAAGAATAGAATTATTTATGGCTAATGCAATACATATTTATTTATTTTTCTTACTAGTGTGGAAATGCCTACATGTAAATCTCCTTTTCTACATTATGATAACATTTTATCTATATTAGCCGTATTCCGTACTTTTCAACTTTTTATCGTAAACAAATTTAATATCCTTTTCTGTTGATTAAATTGAATTGAACATTAATAGCTTACATAATTTCCAGCTGCAAAACGTAATTCTTTTAGCATGTTTGTATTGATTTCTTATCTTATGTAAATGCATTTTAACGTCTATATCATTGTTTTCATAACAAAATATGTAAATCATGTGCAATTCAGCTATTTAGCTGTTATGTGTGATAAAACCATCCTGAATGAATGAATAAATGAATAAAAGAATGAATGAATGAATGAATGAATGAATGAATGAATGAATGAATGAATGAATGAATGACTGCATACTTGCATCTTAGGAAGATAACCACTTACCGTTTTCACACGTGGGTCCGTCAAATCCGCCAGGGCAACTGTTGAAAAAAAGACAAGAAATGCAATTGCTACCAAGTGTCTGTTTGGATCACATACTCAAGAGTTAGTAGTGAAGCAGAACTGTCGGTCTACTGATTGAGAGATAGTCATGATGACTTCCACTATACTACGTGTTTATGTCAGCGTTTATCTTAAACCTGCCTCGACGCCAATTTCTAGTTGCCTCGGTCTCGGTCCTATTCATGAATATAAGCCCTGCAGTCTCTGATACATCACTGTTATGCAGGGTTGGGTGCAATTACAAGGTTACTGAGCAATTACGTAATTAATTACAGTTTTTCGAGTAATTGCAATTGTAATTGAAATGTTTGAAAGGAAAGTAATTCTAAATGTAATTGAAAAAATGTAATTGAGCATAATTACTCTCAATTAATTTCAATTACTCATTCTATTAATCTGATCCTGTGTACTCCCATTTATACACCTCACCACTATTCTTGACCCATAACCTCCTCTTGGTCTTGCCTTCAAATGCATTCCAAAGAAATTGGTACATGTAGACACGTGGACAGGATATAAAAGAGAGACAAGAATATCACCTAGCTCCATAGGCGTACATATAGTCTGAATATATAGAAAGTATTGTAATTGTAATTGTAATTGTAATTAACAAAAGTAATTGGTAATTTTAATTTAAAAAAAAATGTAATTTAATTGAAAAGTAATTGTAATTGAAAATTTTGGTAGGAACGTAATTGTAATTGTAATTGTAATTGTAATTGTAATTGAAGAAAGTAATTGAGCCCAACCCTGCTGGTATGTTCATATAAAATACATTGAAACTAAACACACACTCGTAAACAGCCACACAAAAACAGAAAAAAAACACACACACAAACATACAAACACACACAAACACACACACATACATACATACACAAACACACACCCAGGTTTTCAAGCGCTAACGGGAATTCATCGCCGAAGTTTTGTATCACTTATGTTTGCATTCGAACTTCTGAATAATATCATCAATTTCTCTTGCACCCGCCTAATGCACAAGATAATTTTGCAGGCATGTTTTGCATCAAACAGCAATGTTGCTAATTGTAATTGTAATTTGTTTATTAATGCTATAACGACACCCTTTTTTTCAAATAATTCGCACATGGAAACTCTCCTCGTGAATCGCGAGTATGACTCTTCGCAACACTCTTCTTCAACTAGGTACCTTTTCATTGGGTAACCTCTGACGACAATGTACTTACCTACAGTTCCGAACGCCGTTCCCATCTATCTGACATGTACCTCCATTCTGGCAGTAATTTGCACAGGACACGTTGGCTACAAGAAAAGACACAACAATATTTCGATGTTAATCACGAGGCGATCACCTTTGTTTCATACGCTATATATCGGATAAATTGTATATATCTATTAAAGGATCTGACCCGACTGCGCCTTTTCTTAAATAACTGAACCTTAACAAGCCCACACGAGCGTGCACCATTTTCATTATAAACTCTTCAAAGGTAAGTTTTTAAACCAGAGTGTCCTGTTCAAGAACACAGACTCCCCGAGAGGATCGGAACCGTCCACAACCACTAGTCACCCTACATCACTCCAGATTTTGCCACCGTCTGATGTTCATTATTCTGAACATTTCATGACATTATTACAACACTCTACATAGAGTTGCAAAATTGCATGGATGTAGACTTTGCCACCGTCTGATGCTTATTATTCTGAATATTTCATGGCGAGTCTTCTACTTACGTTGTAAACAATTGAGGTCATCAACCATTAAGACCAAGGATAACATTTTTTTTCGGTTTTACAAACAAAACACACACACACACACACACACACACACACACACACACACACACACACACACACACACACACACACACACAAACACAAACACACAAACACACACACGCGCGCGCGCACGAGCGCAAACACTCCCAACAATACCCTGCTTTTACCATCAACTGTGCAACAAATATCAATGAGGTAGTATATTGCCTTTTGCTGTAAGTACAAACATTCTTACAAGTCTGGAGAGAAATTTAAGTCATAATTATTCAAAATGTATCTTCATAAACAATATTTATTTTGCCAACTGACTTTCCAAATATTTGACTTTTTCCATCGGATAATTGTCAGTCTGGTTTCAGTTTATATCGTGCTTATACTAATCCACCATTTAGCATTTGTACTCTTTATTTTATTTAAGGCAGTAAACTACGTACCAGTTTCACACATGGATCCAACATAGCCAATCGTGCACCTGCGAATTTAAGTTTTGATATTTTGGAAAGGTTACAAAAATGTGGCATGAGAAAATAACAAATAGCATTTTTTTACCTCTTTGTGTAAGTAATACAATCACACAAAGTGTGTTAGTTGAAGATTTCCGTGACGTGGACAATTTTACTAATCATTTATCATCCAAAGTACTTCCAAATAGTTTCAAGTAACAATTCCTTTGTGTTATGTTTCGCAACAAATGTCTCTAGCCTTAATGGGCCACAATTGCTATGTATAATCAAACGTGCTGGTGGCCTTTGTAAATAATGCCAACAACAGACGCATTTCTTTCAAAATACTCTTAAAGGTAAATGACATGATTGAGGGCAGTCCTCAAATAAGGGTAAAAACTATTCTAGAATCAATTAAACTATGCAAGGATTCTTTTGTGAAAATGTTGTAGTCAAAAGTTGACTGATTTAAAAATAATGTCTATCAGTATGCCCTGTAACAGACAAATTTGTAGTGTAGCCTTCTATGGGGAAAAAATCTCCTGTGCCCCGATAAAATTAAATTGCTGGCCTGTTCATGCTTGATACTTCTTAAGGAAACAAACTGAAGACAAATCCTCCTAGCTAGGAGATCCAATCCAGCTGGTGTACATTTGCTTTATCTTTCAACCAGTTTGTTTTAAAGGCATTTTTTTTCTCCCAATCATGTCAATGAACTTTAAACTGATCAAGCAGACCTAATTTTATGTGAGGACGTTCTACTGACATTTCTGTTGGATTTTTTTTTGTTTCTTTTGTTTCAAATGTTTCTTTTTTCAATAAGGATTGGTAAATTTAAACGAACTTAATCGTTTCATTAATAAAACAAGTTAAATATATAAAACAGAGAAATACAAAACATGTTAGTCAAAATCCGATGACAAAATCTGGATAAAATTATCAAATTGTATTTTTAGCCATAGATAAAACAGCTAAAAAGGTTAATGTCTTTCAAACGAAGAAATGATTATCGTCATATCAAACAACCCCTTTCACTGAATAAAGTGGTCATGTTCAAGTTAATAGGCCTACATTCAATTCGATAAACCTGATAACAAGTCTTATTATTTATTCCTTCAAATGTCAATGACCTTGCTTATATTTATGTGTGATGACATGCTTCTTATGTATTAGGTATTAAAGGGAACCTAATCTAACCAAACTTTCCGTGCATATAAACAGTTTTATTGTGTTAGCTTCTTAATTTGCTTTGTAACTTACATACCTTTCTCGTTTCTAGATATCGATGCAAATTCATTTAACTTACGTGCAATCACGGATATCATAGCCAGTTACTTGACAAGTTCCATTATTCACGCAGTAATTATCACAGGATACGCTCGCTATGTAGGTGACACACCATAAAAAATAAATTTAGGTTGTAATAACACATAATCATTTCATTATCCACCAAATTGTATGAAAGTGTACGCATTTTTATGTCAATTACTGAGTAAAATTTGGAACTAGATGGAACTATGTCCTCCTCTTCTGTACATTTCCTTCACTCTCTCCTTTCTCTAATTCTTGCTTTCTCCCTCTCTTTCTTTTTCTTTCTCAGATGAAGGGGGGGGGGGGTGAGGGTAACAGCAATGTACATTAAATTAATGATAAGTATAAGAGTCATCTCTTTCCTTTTCCCTTTTGTCTTCCTCTCTTTTTTATCTGTGGTTGAAAATAAGCATTGATTTTGTATTTGATTATCATTATGATTATTTGTATTTGATTATCATTATGTATAATTGTTATATTGGCATGTGTTTTATGTATTGTTGTCATGTATTTATGCCAGTGGGGGCCAAATTTCTGTAATTTTATAATCAGACAATACATAATCTTGAATCTTGAATCTTAAATCTATAAATGGGTGGTTAACGTACCATTTCACATTTCATAGCAATAAATAAAAAGTGAAAAAATAGAAAAAATACAATTAATAAAAATTTACTGGTTTAATACATCGAACATCTTTTTAAAGTAATTCTTGTATTTGTTTCCCTCTAAATAGGAGAGGAGGAAACTATATTTGAAATCGAACAAAAATTAATTACAACCCATTCACTCCAATATTATTCTCAATGAATTATATCAGTAATTAAAATGTTAATATTAGTTGTCGTATTTTCCATGTTCCAAGTTCAAGTTGAGGTTTCCAACAACAACAAGACCATACATAAATACAAAACACAGAATACCGATATCAAATTAGAGAATAAATCCATAATTCCTCAGCCTAAGACAATATTATTATACATTCAGGCTTTTTTCTGATTACACATTCCTGTATATATTGATAGCATGCAATATTGTTTCCACAGGCATGTGTATGATGGAGAGTTTCAGCGATCAAAATCTGACATTGGTAAAAAGTTTGTATGGAAATATTTTGAGAATTCTAGGAAAACGCAAGCAATGGCTGAGCACTAAAAATCTCAACATGCGATAGTTAACAAGTTAGCCGTTGATTATGAAACCATTTCATCTTCTCTTGTTTAAGTCATAAAAATAAACCTACCTTGAACGATCAGAGATGATACGGTGTAGAGAGAGCCGTTTATGACAGTTAGATTTCTTAGTCCTGTAAACGCCATATTATACACCGATCTTGCCAAGGCAGTTGCCCCTTCTACATCGGATCCGAACACATCCATCAGCACTTCCGTCAAGATACTTCCATTAGACACACTTGTTACTTTGACAGAAATGTTGTGTTCGCTTATGCCAAAATATTCTATGAGCTGTGACACAAAATACACATAGTAAACGCTGTTATTATTATTATTATTATTATTATTATTATTATTATTATTATTACTGTTATTACTACTACTCGTAATGTATCATTTCATCACATGGGACGAACCACGATTGGCATTGACATGTTATTCTTAGCTCCCATATTATCAAGCAGCTTTGTTTTATGCATGTATTATTTTTGTAAATACTTCTATCATTAATATGTAAATGATGTTATTCGATATGTGTGTGCATATATTGTGTAATGTTCATTGCAGTTTGATGATACGTTGAATTCAAAGAAATTAAATAATAATTATCATCACCATTATGATTGACTACATATTTATCATTATCATTGACTTTTCATATACAGTTTACATCGGAATAACAACACTTATAACTATTTTTTAAAAAAAAAAAAAAAAGAGATAATTCCATGACTCAGTATTCCATGAGAGCATACTGTCTGAAAGCTACAGAGCAAGAGACAATAATAATAAAAAAAAATAATAATAATAATACTGATAATAATAATAATAATACATAATATATATACTACTACTACTTACTACTCTAACTGACGTACTCTAACACTACTACTACTACTACTAACAATAAAATGTAATACTGATAAAAGAATAATAAATAATAAATAATGATACTACTACTAATAACTTACTACTAACTACTACTACTACTAAAATAAATAGA
>JZLH01S0630641.1:0-10665 GCA_001188425.1 Eucidaris tribuloides | reverse complement strand
GGTCATGCCAAAGTCAACGCTTGTTTGATGTAAAGATACATGACAATCTTTGCAAAATGGAGCATGACCAAAACAGGGTTGGCAAATTTTCCAGTCAGAATCATATTTCCCACCCAATTATCCGGGAAATATAAATTTCCCCCATTGCCTTTGTACTCAAGAAGGCAATTTTATATCGGACAGTGTCCAGGAAATATGACATAAAGTGGAAAAATATGCCAACCCTGGACCAAAAGGGTATATAGGCCCTACATGTATACATCATCATGTTATGTGATGTTTCCTTTTGAGAGGGTAGCAACTTGCTACTAGCAAGTCAAATTGCAGTGGTCTATTTTCATTGTTATGAATACTGTAAGAAAATCATGTATAGGAAATATTCTATTAATTTTTTCAATAAATGGTTTTATTTCAGTGTGTACTACATACATGAAGTTGGATGAATTGCATTACAAATTCTGTGTTTGTTGAATGTCGGATATTCTGAAGGACAACTAAGTGATGCAGCAGTGCTGCCAAATTGTTTGTTAATTCCATTTAAACATTCATACTATGTTACAGTCAAAGGTTATCTTAGGTATGATAAGTGATCTGATGTGTCATATTACATTACAAACTTGTTATAGAATTATTTGTCTGAGTGTGTACCAAACAAAATGATGATATGTTTGATCATGAGTACGTTTTTAGAAATGATAGGTGCATGCTGTTAAAGTTTTTGTTGTTTGTAAATTGTGTTATTTGCCAATTATGACATGGTCTCCCTGCATTGAATAATGAACCTGCTTTTCTTTTTGATTTGTAGAATCAATTGCATCAGGCCAAACAAATCTTACGCAAAGCAATCAGCATCTCACAGCAAGCAGCATTCTGGCGATGTAGATTACTCTTTCAATTAGCAGTAAGTATAGTGTGTGTTTAACTAATGTACACCACCCACAATAACCTATGGCTGCATAACATCACCTCTCAACATGCAAGAAATATAAATATAGCACACCACATTAAGGGACAAGATAAACAATACTGTTTTTAGGCAAAAACCAAAGTGAAAGACATAAAAAAAAGTTTAAAGAAGTATAATAGTAATGGGCAAGACAAGACATTAGTAAGAACGTATAAAAATGCTAATGTTTAACTGAATGGCAATCAAGAAAAAGGGAAATTCTAAAAAAAGAGGTGGAGAGATGAAATAACAGCTTATTTGAGTACAACATGGGCAAAAGAAGCACTAGATAAAAGAAGATGACAGTTACTTGAAGATTACATACTACATGGTAAAACACAGCCAATGTGGATAGTGTGTGTTTGGGTGAATGTAAATGGAGACAATTCTCATTTTTGCCTTTCATTATCATAGTCATAAACCTAATCAAATTGGGCATTATGGTAATCATTGTGTTAATGAATATTAACTTATGGTATTAACAGTCTGATAAATAGAAGTTACTGATTTATTACTTAAATAAAATATTGATTTATCCTGAAATTACAATGATGTTTTATACACAGAAGTGAAAACAAATTGAATATTAAAGTTTATCTGGTATGAATTAACACTGTTCTTGCCATAGTTGAACATTATCCCTCTGACTGAAAGCAGCTGATAGTATTGTTTTATAATTGATTTATTGATTGATGAATTGATTTTGTATATTTCAAACAGTAGTGTTTCAATGTGCCAATAAATTTACTTTTTTACAGTCACAATGATTGGAACTTAAAATAGCGTTGTAAATGATAATGTGTACTGTTTATTTTGCACTAGGTGTGTTCATATTACAGTAAATATATATTTTTCTCAATTATTGTTTCTTTTTATTTGCAGCAAATTCATGCACATGAGAAAGATTTTGTTTCAGCGTGTGATTTGCTGAGAGTAGGAGCTGACTATGCTGTGGTTGTTGGTTCAGTTTATACACAAGCCCTCTTTCTTCTTAGTCAAGGAGTTGTAAGTATTCTCTACTACCTATGTAATTTGAACTAATTACTAGTATATCATTGTAGCTTGATTGATGCTTATATTTTGCACAGGTCCAGACAAAAGAATGAAGAATATGAATGTCAGCTTGTATAATCATGCCTAATTTCCTGTTAATAATCTGGTGGGACTGAAATCAATTATATCATTACTGAGAAAAGTTTTAGATCCTTAAAAAATGCCTGCTCTGTGTACAACAAGGGATCTAAAAACTTTGTAGGCTTAGTATAGCTTTTGTTCATGGTAATTATCCCTTATGTGTTGGGGAAGTAGCCCTTGCAGCCAGGATTTTCTCAGCCCCGCAAATTTGTGAATAATTGTTCAATGTTAATCAATTCATGTCAAACCTGTAGTCTGTGAGAGTTTGTAGATCACACATCATATATTTCTGTGTATTAACCCTTACAAAACACAAAGCTCTGAAAAATATTTAAGAAACATAAATTTACTGTAAAAGTTAGCAAACATGTAGGACCCATATAATACAGAGGCCATGCAGATATAGGGATTAAAATCATTAAAAAATAATGGCACAGACATTTCTACTCATTTTGGGTTTTTTCTTATTGTCAGTACATTAAATGCATTCCTACTGTATATTTGAAGAAAAAAATCATTAAAATATGCATTCTGTAATTTTAGCATTTCAAATCTAACAGATATTTATGGGATATTTCCAAATATATATTTAAAAAAAGGGAAAGGAAGCAAAGGAAAAATCTTCATGTCAGCTGTTGCATGACATGCTTTCAGTATTCTGATGCAAAACTTTTAGGATTCTTTTCATCCAATACTGCAAAAAAGTAATGCCTTGCCCACATGCTATTTTTATGTTAACAAGTACATATGTTTGTCTTATGAGAGATTGATTTCAAACAAGAGTAATGAAGAAGATATAGTCAAACCTGTATTGATCTCATACTCTCTTGTTCAGCCAACTGTTTCTAGTCGGCTCTAATTGAACAAATTGTGTCTAAAATGCTGTGTTAAACAGCCACCTCGTGATTAAGGTCATATGTTTTGGTTCCTGTGGGTGGCCTTTATAGACAGGTTTTACTGTAGGTGAAAGGACAAGTAACATCTTATTACTCTATGATGCTGTGTGATTTCCTATTGTACCACTGTTACAAGTGGACAAAAAGTATGCCAAAGTGGATCTGGTTTTAACATCATGTGGTATTAGGGCTTTGCCAGCAAAATTGAACTAATAGTGTGTGGTATGTGAGAAGTAGGAAAAAACAGTAGTGGAACTGATAGTAACATCTTCTGTTTTTGTGTATGTTTTTCTCTTCCACCAGCTTTTATTAGTGGACAAGAAGTATGCCGACGTAGATCCTGTTTTAACGTCATGTGGAACGGTGATAGGCTCGTATCAGGGCTCGGCCACCAACAAAGAATCACTCAAGGTCTATTTCTTGGTGCTGCAAGTTTGCCATTATCTAATGGCAGGACAGGTATGATGATAAAATGTAACAACTCTGTAATTTAATGTCTCAAGGATTCAGAAAACTTTTATATTAGAATCAACATTCCAAATATGATGGTTCATGAACGCATCATTTCAGAAATTTACTTTTTGCAATGTTTGCAGACAGCTGTGATTTGATGAATGAAAACCCTTATCTCATTGCTACCATTGTGTTTTTGTGTCCAAAAGTGTGTAATATACAGTACTGCTCCAATCCTGAGTCGGATTCACAGAAACTACAAAACCTAATGCAGCAGGAAAGGTTACCAGGCATGGAGCGTAAATGCCTCAGAAAGGAAAATAATTATGGTATACAACAGGGCAGAAAATAAAATTGTATTTTTGGGGGCTACTTTCAACCCTGATTTAGTGATTTTAAGTGATTTTAGTATGTTAAACATTAAACCCTACTAGGAAAATTGTGATTTTAGAGGGCTATTTTGTTAATTTTGGGGGCTGAATCGCCCTCAGCCCCTGTGTATTTCCTACGCTGCTATACAGTGTACCCGCAATTAATCTTTTTTCAGCAGAAGGGTGTAATAAAGTTTCATCTCCAATGGTAGCTTGCTATATGTTGAATACACTTGATGCATGCTGTCCTGTAACTGACATCACAAATTGTTATTTGATTGAGTCAGAGGATAAAATGCTACACAAAAATTATGCACCTATAAACATAATCTACAAGCTATCACAAGGAGTAGGAGTTATTCAAATATTGTAGGTACTGTTGTTCCTGTTTTGTTTTAAATTTTAAGTGGCAAGGGTTATGAAAGTGAAAATAGAATAGACATACAGTGTTTTATTTCCTGCTTACATCCGACACATTTTGCTTCCCTTTCTACATCTGGACAGGTCAAAAGTGTGAAACCTGCACTGAAACAGCTCCAACAAGCAATACAGAGCATCACAGTATTACATACAGAAGATGGTAAGTGATGTTAGTTGTAACTCAGCAAGTTGTATTACTTAATTTATTCTGCCAATTTGCTTGCAAAGTAATTTAATCTAACAACATGAACATATCAAATATAGTCTACTGGACAAAACCTGCATTACTCTTTGAGACTCTATTTTCAAAAGCTTATGAAAATAGTTTCATTGGCTTCAGATAGTGATGCTTTGCTCATGGGTGTGATCACTTGTATCAGTGGTTGACACATTAAGAGAATACACAGTACTGGTCGATTACTTGCAGAACGACATCATTTTGATATCAGCTGCTTTCAAACCTTCTGTGAACAGATGGTATTCTAAAAATGCCACTATAGTATGGAGAGAGTAGTTGAAAACAACAAAACACTTTGTTTTTGACAAATCTGCTACACAAATCCCCACTGCTGACAAAGTACTAACACAGAAATCAATATGTGGGACTATAACATTCACACTGCAGCAACTGAGTTGACTCAGTCGGGTATTCAAACTGCCAATCCCTCAACATTTTATTGCATATGAAGTGAATTAGTCCCACATTATAATGGAAATGTAATTTACTTTCACCTGGAAACTAATGAAATGTGAAATTTTGATGAAAGATTTTCCATCATCAACAAGTACTGTGTATTCTCTTTAAGTTAGTTGGGTAGTCCAGTCTACTCCTGGAATAATGCTGTAAAGTGCTTGACGTTCAGATCTAGACATACTAAATCACATTTAAGAACTTCAAGGTATACTGTACTCACTGTATATCTGACAGTGGTTTAGTTTTGACAAATTTTGCATTTAAAAACCACACAAAATGTTTACATCCTAATATGTCTGTACAAGGTGAATCTAAACACTAAAACATGGAAACTTAACACTCACAAACTTCTCCTATTCAAGCGGAATCACAAAAATATCTATGTGAAAATATGACATATATTTAACATTAATTTTGGGAATAGTCTTATGTAATTGTGGTTTAGACAAACTAAAATGATGGAATTTTGTGATGAAATTTTATTTTGCATCCATCAGTTTCATATTTGAGTAAATGAAGTTAGGTGTGATAACTTTGATGAAATTGCATGTAACAGCAAAGGGGTGCAGTCTCTGCTATCACGATTGAATATTTGTTATTGTTTTGTCTCGCCTTACAAAAATTTAAACTAAGAGTTTGTTATCCGACACTTTGAATTTTGCAAAGTTTCATAGTCCATGTTTGTTGACAATGTTTGTTTGAAAAAGTTGCATTCCCATCCATAGTCACATGTAGTTTTCTTTCATTGTGTCAGTTCCTCAATTACAGATATTAGTGTTGGCTCATTTCACACCAATACAAGATGTGACAGTTATATTCTTGTTGTTTTGATTCCTTCTTGATTAGATGCAGCAAGTAATCCAGCAGATCAATTCCACTGGTTACCGAAAGAACACATGTGTGTCTTGGTTTATCTGGTAAGTTTTGTGTTCCTGTATTTGATTTCGAAATTTGTCCATAATTCTTGAAATAGATGTTTTGATTATCATGTCTTCATGAATGTTAAGAAATTTAAAAGCAGTATTTTGGGGGTGCTGCAAGTTGGTTGTATTAGTATTATTTTATGTGGTGGGGGGTGAGGGGCTGTGTCGGAGTATAAATTTTCAGGTATACTTACAGTGTATGTTCTTCCCCCCGACACTTATATGAAACAAAGCATGTGTATCAGATTGTTGGAAATTTATCTTGTGTTTCATTTTTCTGGAGATCAAATTAATTATACATTAAAGGCAATTGATCTCATTTGCAAACATCCCCGCAGACCAGGAAAAGATAATCCATGCCCGTACGCTATTGATGAAGGACATGTCTGTGAAATCTGGGGGTCAGTTATTACCTAGAATTTTAAAAATGCGAAAGA
This sequence comes from Eucidaris tribuloides, assembly GCA_001188425.1. Lineage (NCBI taxonomy): Eukaryota > Metazoa > Echinodermata > Echinoidea > Cidaroida > Cidaridae > Eucidaris > Eucidaris tribuloides. The sequence continues at coordinate 4,391 of JZLH01S0630641.1, read as the reverse complement.
AAAACAATAGCCGTTTAGTGTACATTCTATGGTAGGAATTGTTTTCTCGCGAGATAAAAATTCAAATCAGAGTCTAACGGTCACTATAATTCCACTAAAACTGAGTTTCTAGCTCCTATATTTTGCTAAATGTTCTCAGATGGCATTTTCTTCTAAATGCCATTGTATTTACTCAATGTTAATTTTTAGGCATGCAAAAGAGCTGCCCTACCTTTAAATATGAAAAGATAAACATAAACATCTGTCATATACCTGAGTGTAATTAAAGCTTGCATTGCCATATTATTCATCAGAGAAAAATATTGAGGAAGAAACACACTACTTAAAAAAGCACTATTGTAAAGACAGATTCAGTTTGAATGCAAGTACTTAAACTGTCAGTGTACCAAATACTATGTTACAGAATTGCTCTTGCAGAAAAAAATTCATCCTTTAGTCTTAGTTAGTTGTTTGGTTTCTTATCTTTTTATAGGAACTATGTAAGAGTAGAATGATAGACATTCATTGGAGATTGAAGATGATTCACACAGGAAGTGCCCCTTAGTTTGATGATGTAATCACTCAGCTTGGATGAAAAGTTCAGTGTATATTCCTGTCTCTTATGAATTGTCAAGCAAACTACTAACATTGTTACTTTTGGTTCTTTAGGTGACTGTCATGCACTCGATGCAGGCCGGCTACATGGACAAGGCTCAGAAGTACACGGACAAGGCGCTGCTGCAGATCAGCAAACTCAAGATCCTGGACTCGCATCCCATCCTCTCCTCCTTCCAGTTGATGCTGCTGGAGCACATCATCATGTGCCGACTGGTGATGGGGCAGAAATCCCTGGCTGTGCAAGAGGTGAGAAGGGTGAAGATGATGGGATGAGGAGCACATAATCCTCTCTCACACTTCGTGTGGAGGCCGCATTGGACCTACTGCAAATGCTTTGTTGTGGGCGGCACTTTTTTCACCTGATGCACGTGCTTGACCCAGTGTCTTGGGTCATTTCTATTTTCATCAAACTATAACTGGACAATTTGTGAAACTAACAAAATATTGTAAGACTTAAATACTTGCATGGTGAAGTTGTAATTCAGTCAGGTTTCTGGTACAACCATGTACGTTGGAAAAATTCTACGGTCCTAGACAAAATATTCTTTCTTGGTATGCCATGAGGAATATATCTTATGATGTTGTGCTCTACAATACTTATGCACTAATGAAACAAACAATGGAAGGTTTCTACAAATATAAAACAAAACAAAACAGACATTTTATGGACACTGCCATGCATTACCTTCACAAGCCAGAAAAGACGGTGTCAAAATTATCTAATCTGTACATGCACAATTGGAAGGGAAGAGTGTTATCTACGTCAAGGCATTGCATTCGGGATGGATCCTATTCGGTTTGTATGATTGCAAGATTCCCTATGTACAGACAATAAATGAATATACCATGCTCGGAGAGGCCCCAGTGAAATTATGGATCTCTCCAGTGACTAATATGATACTATGTTCTGTTTGGTTATGCCCCTAATAAAATAGTACCATCAGGCCAGTCACCAAAAAAAAAAAAAAACCCTGCATAATTGCATATTTGTATTATTTAATTCCTTCATAAAAGAATGATAGAAAATAAAGTGATATTTAATAAAAAGAAATTTGAAATTAAATTTTTTGACAAATCTTCGTTGTCTGTAAAAATGATACTAGGCAAAAAAATCAGTTGTTTACATTAAAGTGACCTTTTACGTGGTCACCTAGGCATACATGCAATGTACATGAATAATATCTTGATAAATAATACATAAAATGTGCATGCAAATACAAAACATACTTGCAGAGTTGCAGTGCAATATGGCTCCTGGAATGACAGGAATTGACCTTCCAATTTCAGTTAGTACTTTCTATTGAGAGAAGGCATATTTTGCATTTACATGGTGTTATATAATATACCTGCTGAAATATTTATTTGTTGTCATCAAGTGGCCATTTAATTTTATACTACTCAACCAATTTGATCCTGATGGATGCAATGAAGTCAATGGCCTGAAGATAAATACAGAGCAAAATCTAAACTAAATTATCCTGGCTGATACCTCCCATTAAACTTATGCAAAATGAGAGATCAGAGCGAAGTTTATGTTGCTTAAAAAATGTCTGGTATGCTACAACTTATTATTTGTTTATGTATTTCTCCTTGTAGATTTCACAAGCGTGTCAAGTATGTTCACAGAACCCCAGGTTATTCAACTTACACAGGGCACAATTACACACGTTATTAGGTCTCTACTCAATGTCAATGAACTGTATGGACAGTGCAGAAGCCCAGTTTAACACAGCATTAAGGGTAAGAGATATATTTATTAATTCATTTTTATTTATTTATTTATTTATTTATTTATTTATGTAATCATTTATTTATTTATTCATTCATTCATTTCTGGTATAAGAATTGGTACAGCACATCTGAAGACTAGTATAATATAATTTACAAGAAGGAAAGCTTACACACATAATACAATTGAGAGATTAACTGAAAGTATATTAAAACTACCATTATTACAGCAGATGCATGTATACATACTGTTGCTTTCTTCTTACCATCACTTTTTAGCATTGCCAGGTCCCTGACATCTGTTGTAGTCCATAATTCAGTAATTTGATAGTTTGAGGTGTCTTTTCACATCTCATTTAAACAATAAACAGTCATTTTTATTTTCCTGTTATTTTAGTGTGAATGATTGAAATTTGGCATAATTGCCACACTAACTTTCATTCACTGAATTTGATAGCAGTTACCTCATCTGAACATAAATGAAAGGTCAAGTAAAAAGTAAAGTAGTTTCTCATCTCCACTGGTGTCTATTTTAAATGCCGGATTTTTATTTTATTTTGCTATCTCATTGAAGTGGTCTTAATCATATTTTTCAAACAGTTCATTTAAGCTGAATTTTTTTTTCTACCTTGAATATGTTCATGGGGAAAACAGAAAAAGATTTGTGCTTTAATACTTCCAAAAGAAAAAGAAGAAAGTTTTATGAAATACTGATTCAATAGCTTTTCATTTCCAATTTGTAACATTATTTCACACAATACTCACCAGAAGGAGTAATGTAGTTTCACTCATTTATGACAATGAAATAAAATTGTAATATCTGTATGGTATGAAATTAAACATGTTTTGAATGCATTTGAAAGTTTACGAGAAAATGTTTTACACTGAATTGTTGTCTCATATAACTTGCATTACAGTTAACAACGCAGACGGAACTGTGGCAGTTTGTATCCCTCAACCTGGCAATAGTCTACCTCCGGTCTGGCAGCAGGCAACAAGAGGTAAGGGGGTGGGGCGAAACCAGAGATTCTCGACTTAGATTTACTAAGATTCTGACAAACTCTTACTGAGTGAATAAGTCCATGACATCATGACAGCTACTGTCAAATTCCAACATGGTATCCATTGAATCCTAAAATAGGCAGGTCTTTTATGCTCATCTTACAGCCAGAGTTAGGCAGGGAAATTTCTCTGGTTAAATATGAAATCTGGTTAACGTGATTTTACCATGCAATTTACCATAGGAAAAAATATCCAGTTGAAATAACCAGAGTTTTTCTCCAGTTGAAGTTACATGCAATGGGCCCCTGAAGTGTTTTGGCAATTTTTCTTGTGGTTATTTCATTGTAATGGTGGTTTCCATGATGATAAACCTCAGTATCAAGGAATCAACATTGCAGAGTATCCATTAAAGGTAAATGACATGATTGGGGGTAGTCCTCAACTTGGGCTGTTCTAGAATCAAGTAAACTATACAAGGATTCTGCTGTGAAAATCTGGTAGTCAAACATTGACTCATTCTAAAATAACTAATGTCAATATCCCTTGTGGCAGGGAAACCTGTTGTGTAGCTCTCTATGGCTTCTATATCTATCAGGGCTCAAGAGAATTGAAATAATAGTATATTCGTGATTGATTCTCCTTAAGTAAACAAATTAGAGACAAATCCTTCCAGCTGTTGTATATTTGGTATATATTTTCAACTGATGTGATTCTTGAAGCTTTTTCAAGTGTACCCAAACTTGTCACTAGCTTTTAAATTGAGCCAGACAAGTGAGTTTTTCATACAATAAAATGAACCAATGACAAATAATAATATACTTACTCTGGATGGTTTGAGTATTGAGTAAAACTGACATGAGTGGATGTGAGGTGATCATATGGTTTACATGTTAAATTGTGTGCTATTCCTTGGGGATTTAAGTATAGTTTTCGGCATGTTATCAAAGTGTGTATCATTGAATTAAAACCATTATCCATGATGTCGTCTCACATTTATTTAGTAATACATGTATGTCATCATGTCCATATTGGATATGAGATGTATAACGTGTATTACATCCAAG
>JZLH01S0630640.1:2567-13396 GCA_001188425.1 Eucidaris tribuloides | reverse complement strand
AGCACGCATGACTGAACTTAAGGAAAGCTTCGGATTTGCGTTCGGAAAATCGTTGGAATTGCGTTGAATTCGTTGCTGGCATCCAACGAAAAAAGCGTTAGGAATTGACGCAACGAATTTCGCAACGCTTTTTTCGTTGTAACGAAATTCTAACGCATATTTCACGGGCGTTTCCATTTGAGTGTACTGTAAATTGTCACATTCCTGAGCTTGAAAATTACTGCAACACTTTAAAATAATCATATTAGCTTGGTGAATGGTGAGGGATGGACATATGTAGAGTAGTGTAACTTTCATTCCCCAGTGTACCTCAGGTGTAATACCTTACAATTACAATTTGATTGACAGTAATACACAATAATTTTGTTTTGTCCCCACGGGTGAAGGGAATGGCAGGTATTTAATCCTCCCATAACACAATATAACCCACATGGTGGCAGTGTGGTGGGGTGAGGTGGAATGGGATGGGTTGGGGTGGGACATACTTCATAAACCTACCAGCATGTCTACCCAACCAAAGGTTATCCATACATACATGTAGGCTATAAATTCTTAAACTGAATATTGATAAATGCAAAAATCGTGTTACAGATGGACACCCTTCTTCCCCATGCGTCAACTACAGCAGACTCTCATGATTGTCACTTGCATTGCAATTATATCTTGTTAAACAAATAATTCATACTAACAAATGATGAATAATATTAAAATAATATTTATCTTCATCTTCATCATCATTATTACCACCATTACAATTATCACAATCCCATCATCACCATCATCATCACCACCATCATCCTTATCACCATCACCACCATCCACCACCATCACCCTCAACATCATCCTCAACCTCATGATCAACACAACGCTACTGCTAACCATCTTCACCATAATTATGTAAACGAGCAATAATTACACAAGTACATGTACCATAATAACAATGAAATTTTAAGACATTTGTAACATTGACTTTATAATAATTTCAAAGCAGGATTAATTTTCAAATGAAATGGATAACATATGTGACCGATGATGTTCAGATACTTGACACATGTACAGGAAATATACACAATTTTTCTCCTACTGAAAATCTGTGAGCTCCTCTTATAATATACTAGAGTACTATAAAAGCAAATAACATGTCTTCAATGGCTAATTGCATATCACTGCATATGTGCACAAAGACACACAGTGTACTCCACACGACGTTCATCAAGTGCACATATTTCTTAAACACGGCTGTATAGAGTACAGCTATGCTTCTGACCGGTCGAACGAGTTCATCTCTCGCACCACACACAATTATGCTACACGGTACACACTAGTAATTAAATGCACTGACAACTGCCGCCAATGGGCTCAAAACACGCCAGGCTACGCACAATCCTATCAAAAGGGTTTTGACATCATAAGGTAATTGTCTGGCATATCAGGGATATATGGTTACCATAGCAACCGGGGCAAATGTCATATTTGGTAAGAAAGCATTGACACCGGGGGCCCTCAGGATCTACTATACATCTCTAAGGAAGGATTCGTCTTAACAAGAAATGCAATGAATATTAACATATTAACTGTAAATTCATGTTTGCTTGTTATTTCTTTTCTGGTATCAGTTTCGTAGTGAGTTACATGATTTTGAGTGGTCTGCTAGCTGATGATTCCTAGGCACATTGTATTTTGTTTTAATACATTTCATTTATTAATTTTCTGGGTTTTAAATTTGTTGAAATATTGGTAAAAAAATATAAGGAAAACTAAAAGATTGAAAAATTTTATACCCCAGAAAAACTAGAAATGTGAATTGTACAAACACATGTATATAATGTAAATAATATCCATCAGTTAGAAAATATAATTTAGATTTGGGACACAGTTTTGCTCCAATTTCTGTATTACACAACAAAATAGTGTTGCTCAAACATATTGTACATGAAAGAGCTCCAAACTCTAGGAATCAGCTTGTACATTTTAGCATTTGCATAGTATCCTATTCTTGCTAGTTAAATCCAACATCTTTGTTCATTTAATGTTCTGCTTGTACATGTACAATGTACAACTGATTTCAACCATATATGTACAGCATTTATTCTAATGACAACCTCTTTGAGGGGGAAATTAAACAGGCCTTGGGTCTATTCAGGACAGTTAAACATGCCCTTGTGGCTACCTCCACAGAATAGCAACAGTAGACTACAATAGCTACATGTATGTACACTACACAGTATAGTCAGAGTTCGACACTAGCACTTGCCCCGCCCGCTTGCCCGGGGCAAGTAAAATTTCATGTGGGGCAAATAAAAACTCAAAATGTTAAACTTTACTTGCCCGATTAGGCAAGTAAAATTTGGTCATGAAATGAGCAAAATAGCCTACATGTATGTCCATAAACAACAAAAATATGTCTAAAATTTTGTTCAGGTCTATTTCAACATTATTTCGTTCATCGTATTTAATTTTATGAAGTCCTCAACTTCATAAATCACACCTACGTGTATTGCAGCCCCCAGAATTAAAATAATAACTGTCCAATGCTATAAAAAGCCTTAATTTTTAAGTTCAAGTGAGAAATCATGTTTAATGATTTTGTTTGTTTATTGGGCAAGTAAATCTTTCATTCGGGCAAGTAAAAATCTGAAAGTGATAATTTCACTTGCCCGAAGGGCAAGCAGGAAAAAAAGTTAGTGTGGAGCCGTGGTATAGTGTTATAATCATGATATTGCTTTAAATTGATATGGGATATGATATTAAATCACTGGCTATAGATACTGGATGAGAATTACAAATTCTCACAGAGAACAGGTTACCTTTCAACACTCTTTGTGTTAAAGAAAATTACAGATGTTAGTAATCAAATTATTTTGATACTAAAACTCCAATTGTAACACCTTGGTTGGGCCCTTCATATTGAATTTAATACATTCTTAAAAAATGAAATTGCAGTCTTTTAATTTGAAGGAAGAATGTCTCTTATGCATGCCTAAACGTAACATTACATAAATACACTGGCATATAGAAGAAAATGCTAGCAAAGAACCTTTAGCAAAGCACAAGAGCTAGAAACTCAATTTTAGTGGAAATATAGTGACCATTAACGCATTAGACTTTGATTTGAACTCCTAGCACTGAACACACACTAAGCTGCTGATTGTTAGTTTTGGGAACAATTTTCAAATTCGAAGCAATTACTCATCTTCAGATATCACAGACACGTCTCATTCATACATTAGTATAAGATAACGAGTGATGGTTTGCTATAAAGCGAGAGGGGTGCAAATGAGTGCCTTTAAACTGTTGCAGAATCAGCACCTTGGCAAATACAAAGATGGAAGCAACCAAATTATATATTGTAACTTCAATGCCAGAGTATAGGTTCATCCCCCAAAACCACACTAACAACAAATGTTTCAATCTATCAAAATATGCCAACCGACTCAATTGCATCACTAAGGAAGGATTCGTCTTACCAAGAAATGCAATGAATATTAACATATTAACTGCAAATTCATGTTTGCTTGTTATTTCTTTTTCAGCTTAGTTTCCCAGTGAGTTACATGATTTTCAGTGGTCTGCTAGCTGATGATTCCTTGGCAAATTTAATATTTTTATATTTCACTAATTATTTTTCTGGGTTTCAAATCCGTTGAAATATTGGTATAAAATATAAGGAAAATAAAAGATTGAAAAATTGTACGCACCTGAAAAACTAGAAATCAATGACATGTCAATTGTACAATAACATAAATTATATATTGCCCCTAAGTTTGCCGTTACTTTTCGCCAATTCATGAGAAAATATAATTTAGATTTGGGACACCATTTTGCTCCAATTTCTGTATCACAAAACAAAAAAGTGTTGATCAAACATATTGTACATGAAAGAGCTCCAAACTCTAGAAATCAGATTTTACAAATTAGCAAACCAATATCCTATTCTTGCCAGTTATATTCAATATCTTACTTCATTTAATGTTCTGCTTGTACATGTACAATGTACAACTGATTTCAACCATACATGTACAGCATTTATTCTAATGCAGGGCTCGACACTAGCACTTGCCTGCTTGCTCGGGGCAAGTAAAATTCTATGTTGGGCAAGTAAAAAATCAAAATCTTACAATTTACTTGCCCGATTGGGCAATTAAAATTTTTTTAAATCAAATGGGAAAAACATGTCCAAAACTCCAAATACATGTGAACAAAATTTGTGGAAATTATTGTGTTCAGTTAAATAAAACAAATCAAATGGGAAAAAACATGTCCAAAACTCCAAATACATGTGAACAAAATTTGTGGAAATTATTGTGTTCAGTTAAATAAAACAAAAAACAAACAGAAACAGCATATTGTTCATTGTACTTCATTTTCTGTTTTTTTTTTCCATTTTTTTTTTGGGGGGGGGAGCTTGAGATTAAAACATCAACTGTGTGTCAAGTGTCTGTGCAGTATGTAGTATTCTTGTCCTATTTTATGTGTCATTGATGATGACTTTGGTGCAGAATTGTAGAATTTCATGACTCTTTGAATTCATAAATCACACGTTTTGCAACCCCCCAAATTCAAATAACAAACTTTCAATGCCAGCCTTTGTGGTTAAAATAAGAGAAATAATGATTTTTAATGTTCCTTATTATATTTTTATTTTCGGGCAAGTAAATTTTTCTTTCAGGCAAGTAAAAATCTGAAAGTGACAATTTAAATTGCCCAAAGGGCAAGTAATGAAAAAAGTTAGTGTGGAGCCCTGTCTAATGACAAGCTCTTTGAGGGGAAATTAAACAGCCCTTGAATTTATTCAGGACAGTTAAACATGTCCTCATGGCTACCTCCACAGAATAACAACAGTAGACTACAATAGCTACTTACATGTATGATGTACACTACAAAAACAATATAGTATTATAATCATGATATTGCTTTAAAGGTATTGGCTAACATTTACCACAGTTAAAAAAATCTGAGCCGCATGATTCCCCATGCTACCAGTGTCTTTGATGAGGTCTAAAAATGAAGCCCTGAAAAAATTGTATTTCAAAATGATTATTTAGTGCTTTAAAAAAGTGAAAATCGTAAGTTGACCAGATTCACTTGCCCATTTCCTCCCATAGACTTACTGTGTGTACACCTAGGTTAATAAAACTCGCCCCGAGTTGTATTGTTTATTCATGTATAACTTGCCATTGGCAGTGGAACTTTCCAAACTTTTGTATTCTAGGGTGTTTATTTGTCCATTTGAACACTACTATGTAGCTCAGATATCAAAGTTTGACAATTTTTTTAAATTGAAGCTCCACAATGTTAGCCTATCACTTTAAATTGATATGGGACATGATATTAAATCCCTGGCTATAATGAGAATGAGAATTACAAAATCTCACAGAGAACAGGTTACCTTTCAACACTCTTGGTGTTAAAGAAAATTACAGATGTTAGTAATCAAATTATTTTGAAACTAAAACTCCAAGTAAGGTGTAACACCTTGGTTGGGCTGAATTTAATACCACATTCTAAAAAAACGAAATTGCAGTCTTTTAATTTAAAAGAAGAATGTCTCTTATGCATGCCTAAAATTAACATTACATAAATATACACGAAGAAAATGCTAGCAAAGAACCTTTAGCAAAGCATAAGAGCTAGAAACTCGTTTTTAGTGGAAATATAGTGACCATTAATGCATTAGACTCTGATTTGAACTCCTAGCACTGAACACACACTACATGTAAGCTGCTGATTGTTAGTTTTGGGAACATTTTTCAAATTCGAAGCAATTACTGATCTTCAGACATCACAGACACGTCTCATTCATACATCAGTATAAGACAATGAGTGATGGTTTGCTATAAAGCGAGAGGGTGCAAAGGAGTGCCTTTTAACTGTTGCAGAATCAGCACCTTGGCAAGTTCAAAGATGGAAGCAACCAAATTACACATACATGTAACTTCAATGCCAGAGTATCAGTTCATCCCCCAAAACCACACTACCAACAAATGTTTCAATCTATCAAAATATGCCAACCGACTAACAAAAAAGGAGATACAGTACTACAGGTGAAATAATCATTGACATGTCATAAAACCTTGAACGTTTAGTAAAGTTTGTTATTTGACTAGGTACACTGGTACTGATAGCGTGATAAGTTGGAACCATTCATCTAGAATTAGATGAAGGTGATAATTATTTTTAGAAACTGACAATGATGACTCCATCTTCATAAATGAAGAATACAAAATGACACCGCAAAACAATTAGAGAAGGCCAACTGTCTGTGTTTAGAGATTAATTGCTATGGGCTTTTTATTCAGGTTTAATGGCTATATGATACAACTCCAATGGTGGAAACTGAAGTAGTACATGTACTAAAATGTTGATACAGTGCTGTACAAACGTACAGTAATTTTTATTCTCTTTTGAAAAATTGCACACTTTGTGGAAACATCCTTAAAAAAACAAGAACAAATCAAACAACCATATTTATCAAACAAATGCCCAAATGAGTAATACACTAATGGCCACACATCCAATAATCAATGTATTGTAGATTAGCACAAATAATTTTATTGATTTGAAAACAAAGAGCCCTCGCAAAATAAAGCAATTTATTCTGAGCCCAGATGAAAGGAAGGCCAAGAAGGGCAAGGCAAAAATCATAAACAAACAATATTTATTACATGTACACATTTTCATACCTAACTTTTCTCTACCAGTAATGATCTGACCATAAAATTATACATAATAAATACTGGTAGTTTGACTGAGACTAGAAAAGTACAGGGTACGAGAGACGTACTACCATCCACAATCAAGGGTGTATCAATGTGTAGGCCTACACGAGCCCTGGGAACTTGACCAGGGATGCGAGAGCATCTCTGTGGAAAAGTCTGAAAAAGTCTGAAAAAGTCTGAAAAAAGTCTGACATGCCTGAAAAGATGTGCTTCTGGATGCATTAAAACTTTAAAAAGTCTGAAAATTGGGTTTTATCCTTTAACAAAAAAGTCTGAAATCAGATTAAAATCTGAACTCTCACATCCCTGCTTGACGCTCACTAGCCTTTTGACAAGGCCCTCTCGCTGTTATGGGCAAAAGAAGCAAGCCCTGCCGAACGCAACAGCGTGAAGGCCTTATGAGATCAGCCTCGCATCCAAAAAGTAATTATTATTCATGACCATAGGAACGATCGATCTGTGTTTGAATTAACCAATGAAATTGCGCACTACGCTCCTCTGTCTTGGCCTTGTCAACTATTCGGTGGGTTGAAAGAAATTCTGTCAGTGTTGGTAACTACAAAATAAACACCATCAAACACCAAATTAGTACACATCCATTGTTTGAACAGAGAAATTAAACATTTTAGTTTAAATTTTGATTTTATAAGGTCCAATCTGTGTGCAAAATATGAACGTGTAGGAATCGTTTCACCTAACGAAATAGTGAACGCTTCCAGATCGTTTCCAGATCGTTTCATGGTACTGCAACAGTCTGTGCGAACGTGGTCCCTGCATGATTGCATATTTAACGTACACGTGGGATCAAGTAGACAGACACGCTGATTGGTTGATGTTTGCTACCAAAATACATGTAGGGTAGCAAAATTTGGTAATTCAAAGGTCTAACATAAGAATTGGAATCAGATCTCAAAAGGTCCGCGCGCTGCGCGCTCGGTTCGACAGCTAGAGGACCTTGTCAAAAGGCTAGACGCTCACTGAATCTAGATGCAACTTCCCTGTGGTTTTCCTGGAGAGTACATGTATGTCATCGATTGTACACATAGCTTTGGCCCACCCTTGGGCTCTTCATCTGGGCCCCCAAGGGGGCCACATGCAGTGTCTGAATTTTGCAACCCCTTGCCTGAAGAAGATTCCTGCCAATTTTGGTTAAAATCAGACCATTCTGAAGTTTCATTTTTTCCCCAGATAGAGGTACATATCTACAAACAATATCACTAAGTTAGGTGTACTACGTAACTCTATAACTTCACAAAGGCCTATAAGAAGTCATCTGGGGACATAAACATACATTTTAGGAACCCATCCATCAGGAGCTTGAAAAAAACACCTACATGTATGTTTATGTATCTAGCTGAATAAATAAACTGCAGGAAAAATGGCCGGAAAAATTAAACAAGACAGAGGAACAAGAAATACTTACACATGAATGTCAGGATATTTAATTCACCTACATGTATATCTACAATGTTCAAATAGTACAATTTTGTTTCTCCTTTTTTTTTTGCAAACAGAAATTTAAATTCCTTTTGTACTGAACACATGAAGTTAAAGTGTTTAAAACACAATCAAACAAAACAAAATCTCTTCATGTCAAAGGCTGAATGATATGCACTGTATCTTTAAACACAGATATTGTACAGAGCACAAATCTGAACCGTATATCATAAAATTCTTCCACTTCTTTTGACTGAATGGTCCGTATCCAGGCAGGATATTTAAAAACAACAGGAAACGTCTCTCCACAATGAGAACACAATTTTCATTCGAAGGAGGAAATATTTCCAAAAATGAGTCACTTGTGTTCAAGATCTGTCTATTAGGAAAACTGTGAAGATTGAGGAAATGAATGAGGACACTAAATTTAAAAGAATTTGGTTTAACTAGTACTATTTCCACATATGACATCAAGGATGGATACATTCACGTATGTACAGCACACAAACATAGTCATATACATGAGCCTGTTGACAGGAAAGGGACATTTTTCTGGCAGAGACATTTTCGGTGAATGTCGGTTACCTACAGGAAAGTGAAAGCGACTTTCTTTCTGGAAAAGGCCTTTTCAGTGAAATTGAATGTCATTTACCTGAAGGAAATTGAAAAAAAAAAATATGGTAAAAGACTTTATGGTGCCATAATCACATAATGTTATGATTGCCTGAACACACTGCAGAATACACACAATGGCAGGGAACAATGCCATTGTGGAAATATGACACACAATAGGGCCTCAGCTTTCCGCCTCAGGAATTGAGCAAAGTTGCAACATGAAGTTACTCCTGATTGAGAACTTTATGGCAAAGTGTGTACACGTCAGTCTTTGCAGCAATAAAAGTGGCTGTACAAACAAATCTTTCCCCGACACTTGAAAATGCAATAATGATATTAAATCTGAAGCTTTACACTTTCATTTGTCTTAGGAGCCAGAGGGTTTTTATCAAATCCTCGTGGGCCTCCAGTATCACCAACACCACTGGCCAACCACATTCACATCAGGACATTTTTTTAACTTGATGTTAAAGCTTCAGAATTTATTTTCCCAACTTTGTCTTATTGCTGGTCTACATGGTGTGGTCATGACTGAGGATTGGCAGGTTCTAAGTTCAAATCCTACATGTGTGCAACTTAGCCACAGCCAGTCATAACCCTGGCTGGTAGTAGGTCACCTCACTCTCAGCTCAATGGGAAGGTCTAACTAGACCATATTGACTGATCATTTAGTCCAAATGACTGAGACTCATCATATAGTGAGTATCAAAAAAAAGAAGACACTTGGAAAAAAATATTTAAAAAACTTTCATGATTTTGAGATTATTTTTTTCTATGAATATTTTACCTCGGACCTAAGCTATCTAATGACACTGTTGGTATTGAAAGTATTTCACGCCTGAGTGAGCACAGCCCACTTTTGTCCAATCGGCCAAAAATGCATTTGTGCACAAAATTGTGTTCTAATAGTCGATGTTTAATGCATTGCAGACAAATGGTGCAGAAGATTTCAACTGATGTGCACAAGTATTGAATCCTCAGCATGCTCAGAGAAGAGCTACTATCGATTCTAAGACAAGAAAGACAAAAATGAAGCAATGATTCAGATACCCCCCACTAAAAAAGAAGAAAATGTCACATTTGCAAGATGAACTGTGAATTGTCCAAAAACAATGACACTTTCTTCTTTTTTAGGATGATGTATCTGAATCATTGTTTCATTTTTTTCTTTCTTGTCACAGAATTGGGTGGGTTGTGCTCACTCACGTGTGAAATACTTTCAATACCAGCAGTGTCATCAGATAGCTTAGATCCAAGGTAAAATATTCATATAAAAAATAATCTCAAGATCATGAAATTTTTGTGCAATATTTTTTTCTAAGTGTCTACTTTTTTTGATACACACTATATTGACCCATTGGAGACAACTTGATTTCAATATAACATGCATTCTCCTTAGACTCCAGAGTCCAGTCTGAGATATCTAAATTCTTACATGTAGTTGTCAACAGATTAAATGGGAGACTAAGGTGACTTGACTTTAGTTTGAAGGCTCAAACCTTTGTCCGTCGTGCTACGCAAATCAGGGTCTGAACAACCTGTGCTGCAGACTAGTACTTCCATGGGCCCCGTGCTATAGCTGCTCCGTATGTGGCACGAGCAGTGACCAACAAGATTAGTCTTGGTTCAAGGCGCTGTAGTATTTTAGTGCCAAAATAAAGTCTGTGCCTGCAGACTAACTTGACTTCAGGGAAGACCAGAGTTCCAGTAGTATGATCTCTTTGATGGAGATTCTGCAAGTGACTGTGTCACAACAAGTTTCCGTGCTGATAATTTTAGGATATTTGCAAAAGGATGATGAGCATTGCACTCTCTCTACAGTTGCAATACACATAGATCCATCTGGCATAGAGCTATTAAGACCTTAATTCTCCCACCTCCACCCCTCCCCTCCACCTCCTCCCCCCCCCCAAAAAAAAACGAAGAAGACCCAAACCTACAGGAGTGAAACACAACCCAAGAGAGAAAAAAAATCCTACTTAAAATAGACAATCCTAGAAATAAGTTTCAAAAAAAGTTATGATTTTAAGCTCGTGTGGGGGTCTATGAAAATGTGTT
>JZLH01S0630630.1:19839-30041 GCA_001188425.1 Eucidaris tribuloides | reverse complement strand
GGAGGTTGTGTACTGTAATGTATATGTCCGCAGTTGTCAGAAGTTTTGTCCTCTTTTAAAGACACTGTATAACAATGTTTGCAGTTAAAACAATCTGAGCTATATGATTCCTCATGCTACCAGTGTCTCTGATATGGTCTAAAAATGAAGCCCTGAAAAAATTGCGGTTTAAAACGAACATTAAGTGCTTTAAAAAAGTGAAAATCATTGAGAGACCATTCCAGGTTTCCCCCATAAATTGCTGTGTTGCAGAATTTTCTATCGCCCGATAATAAATTAATGTGCCATTTGTATCTGCACATATTTGACTAGTGACAGCATAACTGTCCAAACGTTGGTGTTCTAGGGTGTTTATTTGTCCATTCAAACACTGTCAGATATGTCAGATAGCAAATTACGACAATTTTTTAAACGGGTCTTCTACAGTGTTATATAGCGTCTTTAATAGGTAAACATTGCCGTGTGTGTGTCCTCGGTATTACCGTTACAAACACACACTCACACACAGATACACTCACATTAAAAATTGTACATCCTCGGTCGAAGGTGATTACACGTATGTGTGTGTGTGTGTGTGTGCGTGTGTCTGTGTCTGTGTGCGTGTGTCTGTGTCTGTGTGTGTGTGTGTGTTTCACCTACATATAGTTGGAGGGAAATTAGAGGGAAATGGTAAGATTGGAAGTAGTCCTTACTTTAGGATGAAATGCTCCCAGAATCAAGTATACTGTGTAAAGTTTCTGCTGTGAAAATTTCATGATCAGGTCATGATTTTCCTCTTTGTTGTACGATTATTATCGGAATGTGCTGTGATGGTGAAATTTGTTGTGCAGCTTTCTATGGTATCAATTTCTATCAGGGCCAATCAATAATAGTGAACTAATGCTTGTTTCTCCTCAAGTAAATAAATTCAAGACAAATCCTTCCAGCCTAAATATTCTAGCCAGTGTATATATTGGTATATGTTTCAACTTGTTACTGCCCTGTAATGTTTACAGATATATTGAAAACTGAGCAATGTTTGGTTCATGAAATGATTTGCTGGGTTACAGTGGTTCACAGTCGTAAACCAGGGCTCGACACTAGCACTTGCCCGCTTGCCCGGGGCAAGTCAAATTTCATGTCGGGCAAGTAAAAACTCAAAATATTAAAATTTACTTGTCCGATTGGGCAAGTAAAATTTTGATCATGAACTGAGCAAAACATAAAAATCTTTCCAAAAACAAACAAATACATCTAAAATTTTGTGTTCAGTTAACTTAAAGTACTAGATTTTATCATTATTTTGTTCATTGTACTCAATTTCAAGACTCTTTATTTTATAAATTACACCTTTTGCAACCTCCAGAATTAAACTAACATGTCCAATGCTATGAAAAGGCCTTATTGGTTAAAATTTGTGAGAAATCATTTTCAAGGTTTTTGATTTAATTGTTCATTTTCGGGCAAGTAAATTTTTCATTCGGGCAAGTAAAAATCTGAAAGGGATAATTTTACTTGCCCAAAGGGCAAGCTTGAAAAAAAGTTAGTGTGGAGCCCTGCGTAAACCCTCAATAATTGTTTCATTGATTCACTCCACTTGAATTGGTACCACTTTTTTCCATATTGTAGTGTGTAGACTTTTTTCCATGTTGTAGTGTGTAGACTTTCATGCAAAGATATATAGTTGAAAGGATACTTCTTGATGAATCACCTAGACATTTATGAATTTTGTTTATTCCTGCCACAGATTACTTTATATTATGATTTCTTAATTTTATTATTGTCATTGTCTCATTTAGTATGAATTTACAAATATTCATACATGTACATGTATAATATCTTTATACCTGTTAGCAACAATTTGATTTTAATATAACATGCATTCTACAAAAAGCCCTGCCTAAATTTCCTTTTCTTGTCTTCAGTGGGTTAATCAGTTTGTAAAAATCAAAATATTTTTTTAATTTCATTTCAGTGACCGGTGCAAGCTTTGTAGTCTTCAACGGGGCCCTCAAGGCCAGCTCTGGTCTGACGGCCAAGTCCAGTATCGTGGAGGATGGGTTGATGGTGCAGATCCGACCCGAAACCATGACGATGTTGAAGGATTCCATGAGACAGATGACAGACCTCAGCATCCCTTGTGGGAGCAGCGAGTCAAACGTCATACCCGAAGAAACAGTCCTGGTAGAGTGGGTGGAAGATGATAAGAATTTCAACATTGGGTACGAATTCAGAATTTTTTTGTACAGATGTCATTTGCCACAAAACAATCAAGTTGCACTTGTAGTTTTCTCAAATGAAAGAATTGTTTGAACTTGTTTGGGAAAAGTAAGTTTCATTTTTTTTTTCGGAAAAGGTTGTTTATACATCTTTCATTTATCCACATCTTAGGGTCACAAATATTTTGGAAATGCATCTTTCTTTAATTTATCTTACTATGTTTTTAGACAGCATAGAAACAGAGTAACTTTTCCATAATTGATATTCACATTTTACACTATGAATCACAGAATATTAAAACTTGATAGAAATAAAAGACTGAGTTTTTAGTATAAAAGAATGCCAAGTTTTAGTTAAATGTAAGAAGTCCTTCACATTAGTTGCTAAATCTTTATTTGTGTTGAAAGAAGTACCGACTTAAGTGTATTTCACTTTTACACTCATCTCGTATCAGTTCTCTTCAATTTGTGACAAGATCAGTTCTAAATAAGCATTATTCCAATGTCTTTCCAATAGAGTAACCAGTCCCATCGATGGCCGGAGCCTGGCCGGAGTGGAGAGCATCCGCATCCACAACTGCTTGGAGTACCAGGGCAACAACCGGGCCATCCGGTGGACCGAGGTCTTCTTCATCGAGAACGGACTGGAGGGAGAGTCCCTCGGTCATCCCAACGTCCCTGAACCCGTCGACCTCAGCCGGTTGGCCGAGAGCCTGTCGACGGCGTTCTGCGTGGCGGTCAGCGGGAGTTTGAATGAACTCAGGGAGGCGGGGCTGGTCAAGCTGGGACTGAGGGTCACCGTGGATGTAGAAAGGGTGAGTTTTCATCTGTAAAGGCAGATGGAATGGAATGTTGCCCTCTAATGATGTGAACAAATAATGGGAACACAAATATTACCCACAATGCAAACTAAACAGCTTGGTTGCGTGATGTTATACAATAAGTGTGTGGTTGAGAGTGCATCAGTGCAATCCCTCAACATGGATGGTATTAAACATGGAGCTAAAGTACAAAGTAGTTTGCTGTGCATTAGCACCATGTTAAAACCTGAGTGTTGCTGGATTGTTACTGTCAAAAGATTTTGTTTTTTTCAACAATCTGTTTTTTGTTTGTTTATGAAGTGGATAAAAAACATGATTGGAAGCACATGAAAATTTCTCAAGAACCACGCTGTTCAAGGTTTCTGCTGTCTATCAGGGTCATACTTTTACCCCTTAGAGATGACGGGCTTCCACAGAAGCCCCCCATAACAAAAATTTTGGTCAAACACTGGATAAATGGTAGAGTTTTATTTTTTAATGGTTCTGTCCCAAAACTTACACATTTCTGAACAGTATAAAGTAAGAACATAAATATTCTGTGAATAGTTTTACTAGAAAACGTGGGTTTATATTCCCTTCAAAGTTTAATGTGTAAATCACGTCATCTCTCAATGAGCAACAGTGCCGTATAGCATCGAGCCCAAGGGCATATTCATACTCCTTTCTCTTCAAGTAGTAATAATAATAATATCACATTCTTGTATAGCACATAACACATAGCTTATCGCACGTCCCTATGTGCTGTGTAAAGTAAACGACTTTAAAGACAGAGTGCAGGATTTGCACGTCAGAAAATCGCAAAATGAATGAAATCAGCTCAAATTGTTCACAATGTGAAGATTAGTATAAATAAACATCTGTCAAAGAAGCTTTAGGTAGAATATGTAGTTTTGGTGAAAATCTGGACATTTAAACTTCAAAATTTACAGTGACATTAACGTGCATGGGCCGTTCCAAAATTGTCCGATCCGCCGTTAGCTGAAGGTCGCGCGGAGTTTAGCCGTTTAACCAATCAGTGTGCTCCGCTGGTCATGCGAACATACACATAACCGCGATTCGTAATTTCAGCAAAATTAAAACTCGCAGAAAGAACAATATTCTGGTAACATATTGTTATTAGTTTTTTTCATAAAACAACAAATTCATGACGTATGGATCTCAAACTTTCAACACACCATTTGTAAGTACTAAATTACCATTTGGTATTGATAATGAAGGGAAGTAATGGACTTGTAAATCCCTGACACAATCTTTAACACAAACTCCTCCAGTCTAGACATACACTCCAGTCATTGTATAGATTGATATATATTTCAACCAATGTACATCATTCTGGAATAGTTTTATCCCCAAATGAGGACTGCTTTCAGTCTAGACTAAGTCATAGACTGCTCTTTAATTTACCCAAATCCCGGGCGTACTGCTATTTAATTTACCCCAATCCTGAGCGAAGCGAGATCAGAAAAGCTAGTCTGAGTGTCCAGACTCTAACCCTACTAGTCTTCAGTATCTATACTGCATTAGGATTAGGATGAAAAAAGAGCACAGTCTAAAACTTAGACTACTTTCGGTCATGTTATTTCCCTTGAACGTAAGTTTGTATTATGTCTTTTATTCCATCCATCCAGGTTGGTTATGAGGCGGGGTCAAAAGGTCAGCTGCTGCCTCCACAGTACATGAACAGTCTGGACAATGAACTGATCCCTGTCGTACATGGCGCTGTCTCACAGCACGAGGGCCCTCCAGTCGTCCTAGAACTCATCTTCCACATTGTTGATTGATCCAAGTTTCCATAGCAACAGAAGTTGTGTGATAGTCTGATACGTGGGAGATCATTCTCTGATTGACTACCAAAATGCGTGATGGTTTCTCTCAATGTCATATTGGATGAACCAGATTCTGACCATACGTTGGTTTGTTGATCGGAATTGATGTATGAACGGCTGCAGCAGGAGAAAAAATCCCAAGATCTTTCCATCCATCTACAGTGCAGCGCTGCTACTGTCATCTTTACCGCTCCATCTAGTAATAATCTGATGAATGTAATTAGTAAAGAATTAGCAGCTGATTTTGCCTTTTGGAGTTGTGTCGCTACTTAGATCCATTTTGCTGCGCCGCATGAGATTCTTCTGATAGATGATTGATTCTCAATGTGCCAAAGTTGCAGATTTGCACCAAATAATACCCATAAAGTCCATAGAGGTTTAAATCCTCTGGCACATTAAGAGTTTCAGTGTTTTACAAGTGGTAAAGGAGCGAATGATGTTAAAGCTGTGGAGCAACAATGAAGTGACAGCCTCCCAAACTGAAGTGACAACATCACCAGGGAATGCAAGAATAGACTGAAGTGTTTTCAAACCTCATGTTTACATTGCTCAGTAAGAACATCAACTCAAAATGTCTGAGAGCAGTAGTCTGGGAAAAAGGGGGGTTGATGGTGTGGAACAGTGTTGTATTCAAGGCCAGGCTCAAGGTCAACTGTTGGTGGTCAAGGCCTCGGCCTTGGTCCGAGTCACCTGTACAAACCTTATGGTGAGGTTGTGTTTTGGGGTGGTCTTGGCCTTAAAACCTGTGGCCTTGAGTGTAACACTGGTTTAAGAAAGATGTTAATTGTTTAAGTCTTAATGACCTTAGCATTCAGTTGGTATGCTGGGACCAATGAACCAGCAGATTGGTTAAATCTTCTGACCAGTGGTCATATAAAGCAAAAATGATGAATCACAAAACTGACGGCTTACACTTCAAATTAATATGCCTGAGCATACTTGATATTTGCATCAGTTTTCACCTTTGAGCTTTAAGTATCTGTATTTGCATTGACATATTGAAAGAGATTGAACATGTCATGGCAGCGAACATTTTCCTGCAATTCAAATATTTGTGTATATGCAGAATGTACATTAAGTAAATCATGCTGCCCACACAGAACTATTTTTACCACATACAGCTCTGACAAATGGCAACTTTTATCTTGTACTTACTGCAAATTGCTCGGTTTAAACTACAATGAGATATACGACTCATTTTGATGTTTTTATTCATATATTGACATTGTTTCATCCTTATTGTTTCTTGCTCTTTCTGAAAGTACCTCAATATTTTGTTTTTCACACAGATCCTGCTAGCAGTAATGTATGATAAACAGACAAAGAGGTATTACATTTAATTCATTATGGGTCAACAAATTCAGTGAATGTTCATTGGAATACAATGTCTTTACACTGGAACCCTGTTAAACCTCCTCTCCAAACCTACCCCCGCCCCCATTACAATCTTATACTGACCTGAATAAAAAAAACCTTGTGCACATCTCTAAAAGTTGAAGATGTAGTGGGTGCCACAAAATATTTTAGTATAAAGTGCTGTACCTGTATTATGCAGAAATTAGTGCCAAAGTTATTATCTATACCCAAAGGTTTCTACTGCAGTTCAGCACATGTGATGTTGTTGCTGCATTTCATTTGAATTGTAAGGTGTCAATTTTCATCCCAGGCAAGAAGAGATCATAGTTTCATTCTAGCTGTTATGGAATGATGGAGCGTGATTACCCATCGATATATAAATATGTGGATATGACTTAGTGCGTATGACTCAATGGGGGCTGCTACAGTAGTCTACACCGCAAAAGTACTCCCATTGAGCATGCGCATACTGGTTGCAGTGGTAAAGCACATATGCAAAAACTAAGGAGACTTACACCGTTTATAGTAAGTGGGGCAATGTCATGGTTAAGTAAAGCCTCATGCAGAGTTGAATAAAATGTGTATAATCTGTTTACACTAATCACCGATGGAACAGTTCTTCCACAACCCTTGAACTGACAGTTTGTGCAGTTTGTTTATACGCAGGAAGGTTTTTTGCTTGTTTTTTAAATTTTTGTTCAGCTTATATGATAACACAAACTACTAGAGAATGCTGCCATTGGTAACAAAAGATAGAAGGCGTTTTCATATCCACATATTTTTATATTGATGTGATTACCAATAAAGATCTCTCATACTGTATATCATACCCCTGCTTTTCTATATTTTCAGAATTCTGTGTAATGGAAACCATTATTATATACAGCTAACATACATGTATATCATATTGTTTGTATGTAAAAACAAGATGAACATATATTATATTTTTCTATTGTTAACAATTCTAGCCAAGTATATATTATTAATCACCAACCCAAGTATAAGTATTTATTCAGAATCAACAAAAATAATAAATATAATTATGTATATTGATATTGAATTTTCCCTATATTGTATATGCACGGGCTGTAAATTTAAAACGTTTATAACTTTAAACTTATCGTTTCCCATTAATTGTTAATTTGTATGTTATTAGTTGACAAATTTTCCATGAAACTGTTACAAGTGCTTAGTTCTTTGTAAATGTATATTTGAAAATTCTACTAACCCTGTATGTTATTATGACAAGATTATGTTATTTATTTACAGTATATGAAATTAATTTGTTTAAATATAATTTATTTTAGTTGATTTAGTTACATTGCATTTAACAGTTGAATGTCAATGTATTATTCAAAAGTGTAGATTCACCCATAGCTGATATAAGATTCATTGAAATTCATTTACAAATTCCACCAATATGAAAGTTTTATCCTGTCAATTTTTTAGTTGCCCAATATAGAGCCGTGACGTCATATCAAATGACTACAACAGATATAGTATCAAAGCAGTTCTATACTATTGTTGGAGGATGAATTTATGTTATTTCAGATCTTCCCACTCATAGTTTTGAAACCAATTGTATGTCATGGATACAGTTGTCAGAAGAAAAATCGTCATTTGTCATTTCAGATCTAGTCATTGATAGTGTTTGTAGCAGATGATCAGATGTTCATAAAAAAAATCCTGACCATGTTTAAGTGTCATATTGTAAACTTACTTTAGTTATATTGTTTTATGAAGGGAAAAGGGTGGAGGGGGAGGGAGGTGGGTATTGTTAAACAGTTTTCCAATATCATCTTTTTTGCCCCCAAGTTTTTTGATGAGTAGCATGTTTGATATTTGTTCTGTTGACAAGATGCACCGCTGCTACATGTTTCAAGCAACCTTCATCCTGGTTTTAAATAAGTGCGAGGATGGGAGGGGAAGGAGGTAGGGGAGGGGGAGGGGCAGTCTTTAGTAGTGGAGGTCAGACTTCCTGTAAGTGATTAAAACTGCAAAATGAGAACAGAATGACAGTTACTTAATAAAGTAATCATTTTTTTTTTCACTTGTATCTACCAATTGTTTTGTAACTCTGTATCCTTGAAATGGATGTGGTGCCCCCCATGTTGCAGAAAAAAAAATGGGAAACTGCTCACATTATTTATTGATAAATCATTGTTTTTAGGGAGGTGGGTTAGGGTTTCATAAAACCAGAACAACAATACAGGTATAGAAAGTCAAATTTGTGGCCCCAGCACTTTCAGTAATGTCTTTTTCCTTGTAAAGGACAGGGCAGTGTAATATAATATTTAGGTCAATGACATTCTAATAATTGCTCATTTACTGAATTTTGTATCATGGTCATTCCCATTATCCTTTGTTAGTTATTGTGTTCATTTACTCTTTGTTTTGTATCGAAAAGTCATTCCCAATTTATTGACGATATTATATGACAACTTTAAAGAACATCAACAATTTTGAATATCCCATACTTGGCATGTCGAACAGCACAGTATCTCAATATCTATTGTGTACAACATCTGGGTAAAACACATCTATGTAAAACACATCTTTATGTATTTAAGCATACTTACCGTACATGTAACGTGATCACATGAAGTCATGTGACCATGGACATATCAGGTGGTCTTGTGTAATATGGGTCAACATAATTTGATATGAATGATGTAGCAAAATTTGTGCAAATAATCCTTAAACGGTGTGATGCGATTACAGTGTTCTAAAATGAATATCAGAGGTCATAACTTGTTGAGGGTGCTCTCAAGGACTGGAGTGATGAGGTTTTAAAGAGAATCCATGGTACTGGTTGATGATGGAAAAGTTTTCATCAAAAATTCCGCAATTCATTGGTTTCCAGGTGAAAGGATATTACATTTGCAGTATAATGTGGGACTAATTCACTTCATATGTAATAAATAGTTGTAGGATTGGCAGTTTGAACAGGTGAAGTTTCCATCTAAGTACCCCTCAGTTGCAATGTCACAATTAACATTGTCCCACATATTGATTTCTGTGTGAGTACTTTGTCAGCAGTGGGGATTTATGTAAGGATTTGTCAAAAATGGAGTGTTTTGTTGTTATCAACTACTCTCTCCTGTACTATAGTGACATTTTTCAGAATACCATCTCTTCACAGAAGGTTTGAAAACAGTTGATATTAAAATTATGTTGTTCTGCAAGTACTCAATCTTCTCTTTAACTCTTTGCTGAATCTATGCGCATAATTACACAACCGATGCCTCGTTATGAGTGCAATTCTGCACAAATTACATGTTGGTCAATTACACATGGAATTGATGGAAATATATTTATATCTTCACGGAGCTCGCTTTTTGTTGTTTGTGTTGGCCATAAATTGAGCTTTCGTTACAGCATCCTTACTATTAATGTAATAAATTATTCAGCCACACAATTTGATATCTCAAAGGATAATAAACTAAAATGTGGAAACAACATGATGACTAAAAACTTCTTTTATAGAAAGGCAGATTTTTACTTGGTTGGTTTATCAGGTACTTCTCTTGTATAAATCATACTAAACCTTACACCTATGTAAAAATGTGAAGTTTTTGACAGAATGTTTTCACAAACGATGCAGCACTAGAAAGATACATCGAGTTGAAACTAACACTACCAGAAAGTTGTCTCATTCTTCTTGGGCCAGAAATAATGCTGCATATAATGCACAAAGAGTTAAAGAACTACTTGATTAATTTTTTCCCCATTTTATTCAACAATTTTGCCAGTAACAATTCAATATTGCAATTATTTTGCAAATTCATTTACGTCTTGGCCAGTAACATTTTAATATTCATATTTATGTTGATATGAAAATGTATTTAACAGAAAAGTGTGAATATGTCTGTTCAGTTAACTCAGAAAAAAGGCAGGAGTAAGTCACTGGAAGAAGTTTTTAGATTAATCTTCAAAGAAATATGAAATAAAAGTATATATATGATAATGGTTTAGATAAAAGGCTATTTGTATTTGAAATT
>JZLH01S0630630.1:0-12231 GCA_001188425.1 Eucidaris tribuloides | reverse complement strand
ATTGAAGTAAAGTTATATTAGGTAACCCTGCAGCGAGCGGCTATTGATAAGCCTAAATAATTAATTCGGGAGCAAAGGGAAGAAGTCGTAAACTCTTCCGTGTGCATTCTGGCTTTCTGAATCGAACCCCTAAATTTGTCCGACAGAGAGGAAGCTTTTCATATCACATCAATTCTCTTTAACAATTTTGAGCCTGTTGCGAACAACAAACATTCTTGATTATAAAATTATGTTTATATTTGACACAAAAGATGTATCTATGTTCGAAACATTTCCAACGGGCTGATTAACAAACCATCCTACCAACACCAGAAAACACTCGTCAAAGATTCCATTATAAGCGGTTTGATCTCTGATCAGGTCACTATATTCCTCTCGTAAGATGTGATTCACTTCATCGGATGTTTAGCTAAATACACAAAAAAGTGCTGAACTGTACGTGATGTCTATCATTATTTATGATATGAGACCCGAACATTACATTGTGTGCCACGATACGGCGGGCCACTTCTATATAGACGAACAGAACTCAATAGCCTATATATCGCGAGTTTAATAAGTTTTAGATAAAAACAAATTTTACTTCATAAGATTACATGTAGTTCATAAGTCTATTCAAAATGGTGATTTAAGACCATGTTAACTCGGTTCGCCCCAGCCTCTTCTTTTATGTTTTTATTTCCTTTTTATTTTCGTTTTTTTTTTTTTTTGCCGGCCGATTGGGGGGGCACGTGCCCCCCCGTAGTTACGCCACTGGGTGGGGGTGTATGTGTGGGTGTCCGTGTGTGCTAAAAATATAAAATTTACTGCTCTGCTACAGCAATCTTGATTCTGATCGCGCAGACTGATAAAGATAGGGGAGCTTCCAAATTTTCTCAGAATGATTTAAAATTAAGAATTTCCTGATTTGGAACAGTTGATAAGGCTTATCATTCCGGTGATATTTTGAGTATTTTTTTGACTAAAAAAAATCGTCTTATTTCTGGAAAGGGAATTTGTTTAGTTTTTAGACTAGTGTACCAAACCCGCGTCATCAATTTGCCATTGTTAGCCTTCTTGGTAAATTTAAAAAGTGATTGGTGTGCAAGAGTATAATTAAAGTTCTCACATTTTTGTGTTCTTTGTTGTTATGTTTAATTCCGTCATTTCAACACATAGTGGCAGTATGTATCGAAAATTCTTGGGATGTGCATTTTGTTTTACCGCCTCATTGGTGAGCTATCAATATTCGCGTCGTGGATAACGTGGTGTAAATGTTTCGATGACATTTTGTTTTTGTCTTCACGGATTTTTCCCACTGTGAAATCAGTATAAGCTATCTCAAGCCTGGCTACCCACTCTTCATTTCCGACCGACCGACTGATTGATCGATTAGTTGTGTGACTTTGTTATGTTATGTTCACTGTTGTGTATACTCGGATCAATCAAGTTATATCATCGAGGACGAAATGGGTGGTCCTCCCACACTGCTCCAGAAACAAGTACAAAATCTTACCCAAACTCCGACCCCACCACTTCTAAATGTCATGATATAATACAATGGCCGACTTCGGAGAAGATCACAAACGGGCCCCTGCTTTTGGTAATGAGAGACATTCTGACAGAAGCACGACGGCTTGCCCCCCCCCACCCGCTTGTAAGGATATTTTGTCTTCTAATTTTTCATTCAGTCCATAGGCGAACCAGCGCAGCGCACCTCATTTTTGCTGCCGATGGCCCCTTTACTGCTCTTCATTTTTGAGGAGTTGGATTCATTACGTACATAGAGCCCCTCTCTTCAAATTTTTTCCGACCATAGGTCAAATTAAAGCATTACCTTCGTATTCATGTCTTATTTATTTATTTATTTATTTATTCATTTACTTATTTAGTTATTTAGTTAGTTAGTTAGATTTTTCACCAGGGTTGCCCTTTCAGCGAAGAAACTGTTCTTTCAAGGGGCCCTGCATACAATAAAAACTACAAGTACAACATATTATACCAAAAAATGATTAACCAAAAAAAAAAAGTAAAAAAAAATGCAAATTGTAAAACACGAAACAAAGAGATACATGATAAATAATCGAGTTAGAAAATATGTGCTGCAGTGATGAATATGGCAAAGTTGCAAAAGGCAATTTCAACTTTTAAACTAAATGTTTACATTTTCTTTTAAGTGAAATATATAAGAGAAGAGGATGTCCTGACAGAATGAGGTAAGTTATTCCAGGTTATAGAGTCATGGCAATTGAATGATCTTTTGAAATAATCTGTATTTGGTTTTGATATATAATGAGCCAGTTGTGGCGTAACGAGTTAGATGGGGTTCGAAAAGTAATGAAATCTTTCAAGTAATTTGGAGCAAGTCCGTGTAGAATTTTGAACATATACAGATGCTTTATCATCGATGCTTTTATCGAGGTAGTTCATTGTTTCTCTTGTTGATTTTTTCCATTTTCAATTTCAATTTCGTCTTTATTCGCTTAAAAATCATATACAAAGATCAAAACACACACACACACACACACACACACACACACACACACACACACACACACACACACACACACACACACACACACACACACACACACACACACACACACACACACACACACACACACACACACACACACACACACACACACACACACACACACACACATACACACACACAAATATATATATTCGTGATCTGAAAAAAAACACGGTGATCTGAATTATCTTTCATTTGATTTACAGACTTATGTTTTTTAAATACACAGAGATGAGCAAAAATGAATCCATTTTCTCTTATATTGTCTGTAATATTGTTACAGATTTAAAAATGTTCATCAAAATATTAACGGTCGTGCGCTCTTATAGTCCTGAGAGAAATCGAAAAAATAAATGCATATAAAGAGTAAATCTTGAATTTGATGACAATGTAAACCTGTTCAATATAGTCAAAACGAATAAACCTAATTTTATTTTGAATGTTTATCCTTTCAAACATTAATAACACTTGAAAGAAATAACTTGAAAGTAAACTACCCCTCCTTACATCCCCAGCCCCCATACCCAGATCTCTCTTTCACATCCATTTCCGCACCTAGAACATCCATAAGGACACACACGGACACACACATACACATACACACATCCGGGACACACACACACACACACACACACACACACACACACACACACACACACACACACACACACACACACACACACACACACACACACACACACACACACACACACACACACACACACACACACACACACACACACACACACACACACACACACACACACACACACACACACACACACACACACACACACACACACACACACACACACACACACACACACACACACACACACACACACACACACACACACACACACACACACACACACACACACACACACACAATATATATATATATATATATATATATATATATATATATTCGTGATCTGAAAAAAGCACGGTGATCTGAATTATCTTTCATTTGATTTACAGACTTATGTTATTTAAATACACAGAGATGAGCAAAAATGAATCCATTTTCTCTTATATTGTCTGTAATATTGTTACAGATTTAAAAATGTTCATCAAAATATTAACGGTCGTGCGCTCTTATAGTCCTGAGAGAAATCGAAAAAAATAAATGCATATAAAGAGTAAATCTTGAATTTGATGACAATGCAAACCTGTTCAATATAGTCAAAACGAATAAACCTAATTTTATTTTGAATGTTTATCCTTTCAAACATTAATAACACTTGAAAGAAATAACTTGAAAGTAAACTACCCCTCCTTACATCCCCAGCCCCCATACCCAGATCTCTCTTTCACATCCATTTTCGCACCTAGAACATCCATAAGGACACACACGGACACACACATACACATACACACATCCGGGACACACATACACACAAAGACACACAAAGACACACAAAGACACACACATGCATACACACAGGCACGCACACACACACAAACACGCAAACATACACACACAAACACACACACACACATAATATTTTGAAGAAAAACAAGTTAGACATGGAATGCTTTCGTAACGTCGGAAGTCACTTAAATTGTATCCCAGGTGCCTAATGCTGCAGACATTACATAACTATTAGTTAATCACCGAAGAAATAGACGGAAAAAGAACATCGTTATTATGTCATTAATGCTGAATTTGGGCTATCCTCCAATATAGGCTTTTGACGATGTTCTTCGTGATTTAATTTGTGTCTTTTTTATGTATCTTTCTATGATTCGGAAATAAAACAATAATAACAACAACAACAACAACAACAACAACAACAACAACAACAACAACAACAACAACAACCTCACAAGAAACATTTTCTTTTGAATGAAATATATAAGAGAATAGGATGTCCTGACAGAATGAGGTAAGTTATTCCAGGTTATAGAGTCATGGCAATTGAATGATCTTTTGAAATAATCTGTATTTGGTTTCGATTATGTAATGAAAAACGGGCATGTGTTGTTCAGTATTGTTCACCTCAAGAACGAACATTCTATCACACTGTCATACACACTCTCCCACACCTACCCACACATAACATCCACACCAGGCGCGCCGGAACACTTTTATATTTGGAGGGGCAAAATCTCGATGGGGGCACATTCTATATGACAGTGTGAGATCCTCGGCGAGGGAGCGAAGCGACCGAGTGGGGACCAGGGGAGGGTGTGGCCAGGCGCGGTTCTCGAGCAGAATTTTTAGGGGGTCTACTATTGACTTGACGGAAACATGCGAGGGAGCGTAGCGACCGAACGGGGGGAGGGTGTGGGAGGGGGATACCCCCTCCCACGGTAGGATTTTTTGGAAAATACGCATAGAAAAGACGCGATTCTAGGCATGGTAAATACATATTTGAAATGTATATTTTATAAATAGGGACTTTTCGAAAAATATAGTATAGCATAATGTATACAGATTTTTACGTCTGAACAATTAATTTTTGTATTATTCATATTTAAATAACAGAAGTCATATTTATCATGCAATATTCTTTCAGAAACATTTATTTATACATATTTATATACGCCAACGACCCGAACGAGAGCTCAGAATCATCGTAAATTTTCATTTCTCATGAACGTACAATGTATGTAAGTGATGTGCACTTATTAGCCAATATATTCTTCGAGTAATAGAGATATAATTTACATTGTTGAGCCATATTCACTTTGCCATTCGGTTTTAGTCTGAAATGCGTTCATTAAAAGCTTAAACGTGACCGCATTGTTCGAGCACTGAAAAATATTCTTATATTGCTAGAAAACTTAGAAGAAAGGGAAAATGAAAAGGTTTACTAACGGTATGTTTCACGGGGGCACACTCGTCGAAGGACGAGAGGCCACCATCTATACACTAAATCTATTTAGAAGCGTAAGTGCCCCGTAAGGGGCGAAAATTTTGCATTTTTCAGTTATGAAATTGACAATATTCATACAAGAAAATTACCTATATTGCTCATTTTGGTCTTTAATACTGTAATTGATTAATTATTTTTTACCTTTCAGGGGGGTCACATGGGGGGGGGGTCAAAACGAGTTTTTGCCCCCCCAATGTTTTATTGGGGGGGGGGTCGAAGTGCCCCTCTGCCCCCCTCGCTTCCGGCGCCCTTGATCCACACACATGGGCACACACATACATACACACACATACATACATACATACATACACACACATTTTGAAAAAAAAATAGGCATGGAATGCTTTCGTAAGATCGGAAGTCACTTTAATTGCATCCTGCGCAATGCTGCAAACATTACATAACCATAAGTTAATCACCGAAGAAATAGACTCAAAAATGTGACTGAAACAAAATGAATCGGATTTGTCAGTGCTGCCGCCAGAGAGTTTTCTCTTTTGACATATATGAATCGTCCTTGACATCTTACATGCGTTGCAATCGCCTAACAGTCCTCGAAGCAGCAAAGGAATCGAACAACCGAGTGCTAAATTTGGCAACGTGGTAAAATAATGACTTTGCCCAGCGAATAATCAGGGATGTGTGAAATAAGCTTTTGATTTGAGGAGTGACTAGACTGTCCAATATCAGTTAGCGCTGGAAACCTCTTCGAGAACACACAATGGATAACGAAGGATGAAAAGAAATCGTCGTAGCAAATAATGTAATTGATTTCTGGTTTTAGCAGGTAAGAAATCAGGTCAATGCAGTAGTCGTCTTGTCCAATTTGATAGACACAATACGGCGACAATTACATATTATATGGTATTGATTTTGATGTGGGGTAGGGATACGCATGTCTGTATTACTTATCTTCGTGTCTTATTGATATTTTGAAACTGTCGAGTGTCCATCGATATCTATTTTGAAAAGGCATTGAATGATGAAGGCATATAAATGCAGCAGTGATAGTCTGCAATTCTGGATGAGAATAAATTCAATATCGTCAGCTGTACAATCAACATACAAGAATATCAGAGTGACCATTGTCAATTTGCCCTTTATTGAAATAAGCAAACACAAATCCGCGCATTGTACCATCACTACATGATTTCGTGTTTAAATTCATATTCCATGATCTATAATTATCTTGTCTTGTAGGTGCATGTTCAAACACAATCTGAAACATGTCACACAGTAATTTGTTTCAGAAATGAAATTTATTTTCAAGGCAGTATAAATATACGTTATTTATCAGAAAGCACGAGCTTGCGATATAAACACGTTTAATAAGCAGGAATGAAAATTGTGATTAATAAAACGACACACCCTCCGCATGAAGTGATTAAACAACGGAAGTCTGTCTCGCATATTCACATTTGAATTACCACTAATTGAAGTCGATAAAATTGTCTATGTCTATCTATCTATCTATCTACCTATCTATCTATCTATCTATCTATCTATCTATCTATCTATCTATCTATCTATCCATCTATCTATCTATCTGTCTATCTGTCTATCCATCTATCTGTCTATCTATCTATCTATATATGTATCCATCCATCTATCTCCTATCTATCTATCTATCTATCTATCTATCTATCTACCTACCTACCTATTTATCTATCTATCTATCTATCTATCTATCTATCTATCTATCTATCTACCTACCTACCTATCTATCCATCTATCTATCTATCTATCTATCTATCTATCTGATTATCTATCTCATCGGTTCCAGTTATTATATTGGCATACCCCGAATGCTAAGCATTTTATTTGCGGATATTTTAGCATCACATAATTTCCCCTCGTCGCACACCTCTGGAGGAAGTTATTACCTAACACCAACAGCAAGAATAACAACAAATAACAACAATAATAAGAAAAACAATTAACCAACCAACAAACAAGGACACCTCATTTCAAAGTTTATTGCTGTTGTTGAACTGGAAGCGTGTCATTAATTCGACGCAGGATGGTTAGCAATTCCAGGAAATATTGCGCATGTTTTAAATGAGCTACGATATTTTTTTTTGCGCCATCGTTTTCCACTCTGTAGGTGTAACATGTTTTCAATTACTACTTCATTTTGTAAAGTTGACACCCATGTTCCTGTGGAAAAGCTATTCGACATGATTTAATGAAAGGTTTGCAGAGAGAAGTCATGGTATTCATTGTACTATTTTTTATTGTAGGGCGTACTCCCTTCTTATAATCTTGGAGGTATACCTCCATAATATGATAGATCAATACGAATTTGATATTTTAACAACACAGGAAAATAATTTACCCAACAGAAATTGAACCTGTCACCTATTGCTTTCCGGGCAGTGGTACTACCACCGGGCTACGTTGCTAGTCTCGCTAGGTAGCGGCAATGTCACTGTTAACTAGATTCAATTATCCAAGAATCAAACTCTGCTCTTACCTAATTAATTGTTCATGAGCTGACAGTACAGACGAATATTAATCGAAGTCGTTTCAATCTAATTTCGATACCTTGACCTAGATGCCTTTCACTCCAACCCAACGTTGAGTGGTGGCGTCTGCATCATGGCGTCTTGCCTGTCCGCTGTTCAGGATGCCTTTACCATATATTTTTCTTGCTACAGTCTTCCCTTCTGCAGAATGTCAATCTCTTAGGTGGTCTTCTCTACATCTTAGTCTATCCTTTATTCTTCCTTTTCAATTGAGGTCTATTTTGGCATGCGTTGAGTATGCCCAAAATATCTTGATACACATCCATGTTGCTTTTTTTTGTTAAATATTTGAGCCGTGTATCTGTCCGCCTTCCACGCCTCGTGGCCATGAATGTATTTTTTTGCTTGTTTGTAAGTGTGTGTGTGTGTGTGTGTATGTGTGTGTGTGTGTGTGTGTGTGTGTGTGTGCGCGTGTTTGTGTGTATGTGTGTATGTGTGTTTATACGAGTGTATGTAGGAAGTACATTTGCAAAATCAGGAAATTGTGTAATTAATGGAAATTATTTGTAAGTTTGAAACAGATCGTAGAAACGTTTTTCATAATGCACCCATTTGCCCGCCATTTTATCAACGTAACCGTGATTATTATGTTAAACCATTCTGAGTGTTGGGTAACACACATTATGTGTGGCCCATTATTGACGTCAATTTGAATAATGTTAAGATATCATTTCCATCAGTTACTCGTCAAATCGTTTATGCCTTTCTTTCTTCCTGTACCTCTCTCTCTCTAAGTGCCATATCCGGAGACGTAGGCGATCATGGCGTGCCACAAATCTCTGTTCCTAGCTGTTTGAATCAGCTCCACCTCCCGCTGACCCACACCTCTCTCTGTAATCCATACATTGAGACTGGTCATCCAATTCATACGTTTCCTTCCTCTACCCGTCTTTCCCTCTATCTTTCCTGTCAATGCTAAATTTTCAAGACCGTCCTTTCTAATAATATGTCCTACGAAACTCATTTACCAAGTTCTTATCTCCATAATCAGCTTTCTCTCCACACCAGCTCTTCTTAGGACCTCTTCATTGGTTACTCTGTCAGTCCATGGAATCCTCATCATGCGTCGGAGGAACCACATTTCACAACTCTCCAAACGCTTTCTCATGTCTGATGTTATTGACCATGCTTCACTTCCATACATCAGCACAGGGTAGATGTAACAATTCAGTACTCGTAATCGAGTCTCCATTCTAAGTGTCCTGTTTCTTAGGATTTTCTCCAGCTTTGAGAAGGCTGATTTAGCTAGTACAATTCTCCTTTTAATCTCCCTTGTACTTCTGGAGTCGTCTGTTATGGTACTACCAATGTAATTGAAGGCGGATACCTGTTT
The DNA here is from genome assembly GCA_001188425.1 of Eucidaris tribuloides. NCBI lineage: Eukaryota > Metazoa > Echinodermata > Echinoidea > Cidaroida > Cidaridae > Eucidaris > Eucidaris tribuloides. Next base: position 2,976 of record JZLH01S0630630.1, on the reverse strand, counting down.
GATGGTGTTGTCCCTTATTTTAATATTGCATTTTGGAGCTTCCTTCTTCTTTGAAATAACCATGCATTCTGTCTTTTTACAGTTGATTGACAATCCCTTTCCTTCACTCTCTGTAATAACCACATCCAACATCCTCTGAAGGTCTTCTTGGGATTCTGCTATCAATACAGTGTCATCGGCGTATCGCAGGTTTCTTATGTTTTGTCCTCCAATTTTAAGTCCCCTCTCCTTTTCCAATTCCCCCAGGATAAGTTCACTGTAGTAATTAAAAAGATCTGGAGACATAACACACCCCTGCCTTACTCCCCTTTCAATATCTGTATATTTGCTGAGTTCTCCATCAACTCTGATGCATGCTGACTGGTTCCAGTACAGACTTGCCAGTAGACAAAGGTCTTTATCATGTCCAACTTGTTGAGATCCTCAAACATTTGTGTATGTCTAATTTTATCAAAGGCCTTTGATTAATCAATGAAGCATATATAGACATCCTTTTTCATTTCTATGGCTCTTTCCGTCATGATTTTTTAAAAACACTATCTTCCTGTACCTATTTCCACAAATGCTTCTAATTTTCGTTTTATTTCCTTGCATATAGTCCACGTTTCAGCGCCAAACAATAAAGTACCATTTCCAGATTCTGCATCTCAGCTCAAGGTTCAGCTTCTTGCTATATAACACATCCTCCATGCTCAGAAACACCGATCTTGCTACCTAAATCACCCATCTTTTTGCAGTATCACATTTCTCATCCTCTGTGACTATCTAACCAAGCTGAGGACCAAGATAAACAAACCTTTGACTTGTGCTATTGCAGTGCCATTGATTTGAAAGTTGCCACTGCGCAATATCACACATAGCACACAAAGGATACAATATATGAAATGGAAATATTACGAATGACCGAGGATACTCTACACAAATTGTCTCCCGTTTTTGATGTGACATCTTCTTGAGAGTAACTGATATGTGACAATTGATTGTGAAGAAGTTCCATAAAAGCTAGTTAACACCTTTAAGAACTGGAGATTGTTGATATAGAATCATATTAATGAATTTGATACGGTTCCTTATGGCAATTTGCGGGTTATAAAATGGCAGACATATAATCTGATAAATGACCACGACAACCTGCTTAGTAACCTTTTGCCTATACGGGAACCTGATGCACACTGTACTGCCTATGGGAATTACAGCATCCAGGATCCACTGGGTTAACTGGACATTCGGATTGACAATCGATGGCACTATCATAAAGGCTTGCTACTTATTAATGGTCATTGATTTCGTTGATGTTTATTAGGTCGATTTCTGATTTATTTCGTTAATTACCATGCATTTAAATGTTACAATTTTCTTATGTGTCGGTACGGAACGTAGGACTGAAATATTCGTTTATCTATAAATAAATAAATAAATAAATAAATAAATAAATAAATAAATAAATAAATAAATAAATAAATAAATAAATAAATAAAGGGATAGATAAATTAATGAATAAATCAAATTGATCAAAAATAATAAGAAATGAATTCATAACAGATAATTAGATAAACATATAGACAGATAGTTAAACAGATAGATAGCTAAAGGCAGTGGATCTCATGTGCAAACATTCCCGCAGACAAGGAAAAGATAACCCATGCCCTCATGCTATTGATGAAGGGCATGTCTGTGAAATCTGGGGGTCAGTAATTACCTAGAATTTGAAAAATGCGAAAGATAAACAATAGCCGCTTAGTGTACGTTCTATGGTAGGAGTTTTTTTTCCCGAGAAAAAATCAAATACAGAGTCTAACGGTCACTATAATTCCACTAAAACTGAGTTTCTAGCTCCTATATTTTGCTAAAGGTTCCCAGATGGCATTTTCTTCTAAATGTCATTGTATTTACAAAATGTTAATTTTTAGGCATGCAAAAGAGATGAATTGCCTTTAACAGACAACCAGTCAAACTGACACATTAGTACTTGTTTCCCCCAATGGTATTTCACGTCCTTAACTGTACTATGATGTCCTGCAATTAAGTGCATTATAGTGCGAGGACAGTTTGATAGTATCTTGGATACCGCCTGTGTCAATTTGTACTTTCCATATTTATCACACAGAAATAATCACCACTGAAATAATTGGACATTACCAGAATCATTCAGATTGAAGGTTACTCTGAATAACATACCTACACTCTCGTTCTAGTTTATTCAAAAATAAATAAAAAAATTATGAAAGGCTTCTACTCAAATTGATTGCACGAATGATATCGACTATTTTTAGCGATGCAATTGACTCACATCCTGTATTTGAGACACGAGTAATATACATACCGTACATACATACATACATACATACATACATACATACATACATACATACATACATACATATATACATACATACATACATACATACATAGATAGATACATACATACATATATACATACATACACACATAGATAGATAGATAGATAGATACATACATACATACATACATACATAAATCGTAGATACATGTATACATACATACATACATACATAGATACATAGATACATAGATACATAGAAACATACATACATACATACATACAAACATAACTATACATACACACATCATACATATTTCATATACATAGTATGTACTCAGTGTATCCGTGCTATGTATACTGATACACACAGACTCACATCAACAACACACACACACACACACACACACACACACACACACACACACACGCACACACACACACATATGTATATATATCACATGATAAACTATGTAAATGTATAAAAGCGCTTATAAACTAATTATTCTTGTGATAAATACACATATACCCGAGAATAATTACTTTACAAACGTTTTTTGGCATTTTTTAAGGTGAAGGGAATCATATTATTCAAATCATGGTAATATTACGATGTCATTAGTTACTTTAAAAAGGGACAATAAACAGTCCAACTAAAACTTGACTGTCATATTACA
>JZLH01S0630605.1:668-14366 GCA_001188425.1 Eucidaris tribuloides | reverse complement strand
AATGAATGCAGTATACAACTAAACTGAGTACTACTATATCGTAGTTAGTCTAGTTATAACTTATAAACCATTGTTTTCGTGTTACATACCGAATCATTCTTTGGTTTTGTTCATTCCGACCATGTGGACTCTGACCTGAATACTAAACTTCGTTTCCGTTCTTACGTCTGTATTTTGCCGTGGATGGTGGGGAATGTGGGTCTGCTTGTCATGCTTGTCACGCTTATTTCTCGGACATTCCAACGTTGCATGTCATGTATACGGTACGTTCTGCAGAATTTGCAACCCACTAACTACTAACGTTAGATGCCTCAGTTCAACTTTGTTTGCCTTCGGCACATATCATCATTACACATTTGTCTGAATGTGAGTTTATTACTTGTGATATTTACATTATTTTGCTGTGAGGCTGTGCTGTGATACAGTAGATCTATATCGGACATGTTGAGAACTTGAGCCTCCCGTAACTGTCACTTGTACTTAACCACTGCTTAGCCCTAGATCTGACTCAACTAGATCTATGCATTATAATTATTGCCTGGGTGGGTCCCAATTCAGTGAAATCAATGGACAGTGAAGACTATCAATATCATGGTATTTACAGCCATTTTTAACAGTGTTAATCAGGTGTTATACATTTCGGTAGCAACATTTTTTGCATGATCCTTGAAATATTGATAAATGTCTATCGATACACAAAAATTGGTGTTACTACCAGGTGGGACAAGGGGTGAAAAATGACCTTGAACTTGGTTGATATTGGAAAAAGTCAAAATTGGGTGGTGCGCTGTGTGAAAACGACTCGCGCAATCGCGCTGATTTTTGGTAGGTGTCTTGAACAAGTGAAGGTCTTTCAGTGGGCATCATATTTGCTTGTATGCTATTTTAATGTTGTAGCTATGAGCCTCCAAACATGGGTCCAAAAAACTTGATCTTCACACTTGAGTCCATTTTTGGTGACCTCTTGTGCATTAAGCCAAGTAAAAAAAAATATATGTTTCTCGTCTGAGTTTTTGAAAAAAATGAAAAAGAGGGGCTTTTTATTTTTTATTTTTTATTTTTCAAGATGGCCGCCATCTGAAATTTTTAGCATTTTCATGTACGTTCCAAATCAAACGAATCGTCAAAATAATGAACATATTGTAGTAAGTGAACATATACAATGTTTTTACTAGCACAAATACTGTAAAAAAATAAGACAAAAAGGAAACAAAGGGCATGTACCAAACACGCCAAAGGCCTACTATCTACACTTCAAAAAGAAAGGGGGATGACATGGGTCATAACACCCAGGATCCATGTACATGTAGTAGCCTAGACCCTACAGCAAGGGGTATAGCATGGGTCATAACACCCAGGATCCATGTACATGTAGTAGCCTAAACCCTACAGCAAGGGGTATAGAATTTGTCATCTGAGTCTGACATGCCAAGCCATACCATCTACTGGACAATACACTGACTAGAAAAAAAGTAAAACAAGGGGGAAAAAATTCATCAGTCATCAGGTCATGTATACCAAGCCAGTATGATGGGCAACATACGCTTGACCAAGCACCTGGTGACTTGACAGCCAATTCAATTGCCCCAGGCAAGGCCATATAAGAGTGTGTTTATGTCATCAGATATCCCAATGGAATTTTGGCATTTTGACTTCTTTTTTAACTTTTTTTCTAAGTTTGTTGAAAATAAAAATAAAAAATAAATTCAAGCAGCCCAAAAATCTGAGGCGGGCGGGGACGAGAAACATGTGTTTTTTTTTATTTGGCCTTAGCCGAAGGTCAAATCTGAGTGATAATATATTTTCCATGTAAAGGGCATGAAGTTATTTCCATTTCCAGACAATGAATACTCAAGCTTATCTACTCTGGGCTACAGCAGCTCATCAAATATTGTTAAATTTGGTAAAACCCAATTGTTTGAGTGTGCATTGTTTGCTAGGTGTGGCCATATCTTAGCAACCATATCACCTTGGAGCAAAATATTTTAGAATTTTCCATCAGACACATGAGGGAACATTATGTGTTCAGTTTTAACAAAATTGAAAGGGATCGGGTGACAAATTGTCTGAAAATTGGTTGATTTGACATGGATTGACCCAATTATATCAACTTTAAAAAGGCAAGGTTCACCCTGATAGGGCAGCAAATAAAATTTTATTTTATGGGGCTACTTTTAAGCCGGAATTAGTGATGCCAGTATGTTATACATTGAATCCTATGGAGATAATTGAGGGCTATTTAGTGACTTTATGGGGCTATTTTGTTAATTTGGGGGGCTAAATTGCCTGTCGTCCCAGTGTATTTCCTACACTGCACCCTGACATTAAGTTGGTTTTGATAAAAGCAGAACAACGAGAGAAACAAATTAATTGAAAATTGGCGAAAATCCGCCACAGAATAACAGAGTTTGTATGAGGTTTCAAAGCTTTAAATTTGTGATGTCACATGCGAGCAACTCCCCATATGTTGTGTAAATTCCATAAATTGCCATTTTTTAATGGTTTGTGATAATTGAATAGGGTTTTTCATAGAAGCATGTATGTACTTCTGATAACATATTGAAAGGACGGATAAAATCATTTTCAAATTTCAGAGAAAAGGACACTTTTATGGAATTTATATCACATGACATGGGGAGCTGCTCACATGTGACGTCAAAAATTCCCTAACTCTGTTCTTTGGTGTATTTTCGACAAACTTTCATTCTATGTTTCTCTCAGTCTCACTGTTCTGCTTTTATTACAACTAACTTTATGTCAGGGTGAACCTTGCCTTTAATTTATCAGTTTAGGACAGGTATGAAAACCAGTTTTATTTCTTGAACAAAAAATGCTGAGGCCCTGTGTATTTCTTACACCACACCCATGGCGTGGGCCATGTATACAAATACGGTGTGTATAACAGTGCAGATGCTTTACCCCTTAACCTACATTTGTATGTGTTTTCTTTTTGATAAATGTCCAATCATGTTTGAAGACATGGGACAGGATTTAAAAAATCCAGTGCCTCTTTATTTTTTTAGAATTTGTTCGTCAAAATGAAAGTGTTTTGCAGCAATGTTCATGCCTGAACTAAAGAAATGATGTGGTGAATTCATTGTTAATTCAGCAGAAATTAACTGAAATATTCAATTTTTTGCCTTGTAATAGAATTGCTCACAGAGTAAAGCGTGTGCTCCCATGAGTGCCCATGCAGTGCCTGGTTATGAAGAAGTCAAGGAGGAGGAGGGCATAGTCAAGTCAGGATGCCAATCACAATCTGAAGCCTTCGGACTTGGATAGACTATGACTGTCCACCTGTAAGTGCTGCATGTGTGCTAATTACTGCTTGATCAATTAAAGGCACGGGATCTCTTTTGCATGCCTAAAAATTAATATTGTCTAAGACTAAGTACAATGGCATTTAGAAGAAAATGCCATCTGGGAACCTTTAGCAAATTATAGGAGGTAGAAACTCAGTTTTAATGGAATTATAGTGACCCTTAGACCCTGATTTGAATTTTTTCTTGCAAGAAAAAAATTCTTACCATAGAACTTACACTAAACGATTTTTCTTTTGCATATTTCAAATTCTAGGCAATCACTGACCCCCAGATTTCACAGACATGCCCTTCATCAATAGCCTAAGGGCATGGGTTATCTTTTCCTGGTCTGTGCGGATGTTTGCAAATGAGATCCACTGCCTTTAATATGATTCCATTAAAAAAAAATGAACTTTTTGACCCATTTGCAACTAGTCTAAACTTGAAGACCTTCTCCCCCAACCAAAAAAAATCCAGTTCAAAACGATCATTCCACAGTAAATGGTAGTATACAGAAATTTCGTATAAAGTTATGTTCTTGATCATCGGATCAGTATTGAAATCTTGATACACATCATACAATATCATAAATTTTCAAACACTTTAATGACAATTCTGTTCGCAGCTCCATGACTGTTGGTACGCATGGCCTTGCACTAGGGGCAAGCGAACGGTATTGAACGTACTTATGAGCGGCGCATCCCTTTAATATGTGAGAGCTACACAATTCTCCATAAAGTGTTTTTGAAAAGGGCTGAAAATGATACCATATAAAAAAATAAAATTCAATTTTCATTTAGTGCTTTGCAAGAATGAAAATATTATAGAGTATACTATATGACCTTTACCTGACCTTGTCTATTACTTAGCGAATAACACTGTGTTACAGGTCTTACTAATTTTTACATGGGAGGAACATTAATTGCTTATCCATTCTACCTGTTTATTCATTGATGAATTGATTTCATGATGATATAATCTGGTCTTCATGACGTTTCTTTTACTTAATGGCATTAATTTTTCTATAAACTTGATCAAAATTTTTGGAATGCATGTGTTAATGACAGTGACACCGTATCTTCTTTACTTCAGGAATGGTATCTTAACATCTCAGATGACAGATGAGAAAGAACAACTTGTGAAGTGAATAACTACAGTAAGAAGTGACATGTAAGTAAAAGTAACAAAATTTCCATCAATTCATGCAAACAATGAATGTGATTGTGTATTTCATTTATGATTCTTTAATTATAGGATGTATGGCTGTAGTAATGGTTGAAGTTGTAGGCAAGAAATTGTAGGTTCAAAATATACACAAAAATATCAAGTGTATTTTTGGAAGAGAGCTTTGCATTAACATACTTTGATTCTGTGGGCAAGGGAAGCATTTTTGTTTTGATTTCAATGACTTGGAGACTATCTTTTTGTATCTACAGGTAAGTACAAAATACAAACTGAAAATACATACCCAGATTTAATGTATAAATCTATTCCAACTATATTCATTACAGGAATGCACGCAAATGCTCCATCAAATTTTGATAAGTTATTACTTGGATTGAAACATATCTTAACATTTTAGTTAAATATTTTAAGTCTTTCAATCTGATACAGAAACACAATGTGAAATTCAATTCTACTGAAAGGTTTTACTGTTTAATGTTTCCATGAATACTCCCAAGCTCCCCCTAGGCGATGACGCCATCATCTGACAATTTCCCCAAAGTTCTCCCAAGGAGGACCACTACTACCCAGCCGCAGTTCTAAAGGGGGGGGGGTTCGGGACACCCCCTAAAAAATAATAATGATAATATATAATAATAATAATTTTGGACTTCGATGTTGGACGTGGAAAATTTATTGACAGAGAATTTTTTTTTCATCCCTACCCCTCCCCCCCCCCCCCCCCCTTGTCCCACTGAGCAACTTTTCAGCAAGTAGGATGACCAAGAAAACCTTTGGACTCAGGATTTGGCTGCAAATGAAGCACCCAGTAGCCTCTATTCATACAAATCTGAGTAGGCATGAGAAAAAGGCAAAATATATAAGTCTCGTTTTTCTTCTGTTTCTCCTTTTCAGATATTTCACAGGTCTACCAGCGTCTGTAATGGAACTTTGACTTGGAAATACATGGTGTGGTAGTGTGACGAATAAGGATATCAAGCATCAAGTTTCCAGTCAGGACAACTAGAGGTCGCTGTTTTTCTCAAGGAAATACTAAAAAAGTTGATTTTGTGTCATGTCTACTTCAGTGGAGGAAAAATGGTTTGATTTGGCCAATTTAAAGGAGATGTTTATTTCTTAAAATCATTCCCGACCCCATCAAACATGTCTGTGGCATCATGTCTTTGGGTTGACCATCTGTCCATCCAGCCGCGTGTCTGTGTTTGTCTGGAAAACTCCAGAAAAAGATTACTGAATGCAATGGTATTTGGGTCCGGTATGTCAAAGGTGGTGAATTATAATTTTTTTCTTAAGGTAACTTTTCCCTGATTTACCACACACTTTCTTTATAACACACTGCTCATCACTGGAAAAATTACCTCGTCATATCCATTTTTATGCCTCCACAACAAAGTTGCTGGAGGCATTATGTTTTCAGGTTGTCCGTTCGTCTGTCCATCTGATACCGGTTCGAACTAACGCAGTAACTTGAGACTGGCTGATCCGATTTAGATGTAACTAGGACCAAGTATGTACCATCAGGTAACAATAAACTGATTAGATTTTGGGGTTAAAAGGTCAAAGTCACAGGGCCCTAAAACATGTCTGATTTGGGCTTGTTAAAACACTTACTTAAGAATGGCTTGTCAGACTTTGATGTATATGTAACTCGGGTAAAGTATGTATTATAAGGCAACAATGAAATGATTAGATTTGGGTTGAAAGGTCAAAGGTCACGAGGGCCCATAATTGGTGTCTTTACCACAATAACTTGAGAACAGCTTATCAGTTATTGATGTAACTTGGGTGAAGTGTGTATTATGGGGCAATGATGAACTGATGATTTCAGAGTTGAACGGTCAAAGCTCACAAGGAGCCGAATACATTAATTTTAGAATTGGACGGGATGCGCAGGCATACCCCATCAGCTACATGCAGCTGAATTGCTATAGCTTTATATGGTTACAAAAACAATAAAAAAAGAATTTAGGAAAATGGGACCCAAAAAAATGTAATTGTTGAGATTAGAGTTTGTCATATCATCTTTTTTTCAGTGCAATATATCAAATGGGAGAAAGTATTTTACAGGGCTCCATAATAAATTTTTAATTTACTTGCTCTGTGAGCAAGAAAATTATCACATGAAGATTGTTGCTTTAGACACAAGACGCACGGTTGATGTTTTGAACTCAAGTTTTCAAACAAAACAACATGAATTAAAGTTGGCAAAATAATGAAGAAATAAAGTGTGAAAGGTAAATGACATGATGGGGAGTAGTTAGTTCATTCTAAAGAAAGTTATGTCAATATCCCTCGTGGCCGACAAACCTGCTCTTTGGCTCTCTATGGGTCTTATTTTTATAGTGCCCTTATAAAATTAACATAGTAGTATGTTTGTGCTTGATTCTCCTGAAGTAAACAAATTACAGACAAATCCTTCCGGCTGTGAGATCCACTCCAGCTAGTGTATAGTTGTTATATATTTCAACTCATTCGGTTCCTGAGGCATTTTCAAGTGTTCCTAATCATGTCTCTAACCTTTTAAGCTAACTGAACACAGAATTTTACACATATTTTCTTAGCATTTTGGTAATGATTTTGGACATTTCGCTGCTTTCCTCATTTGATTCTGAAAATTTTACCTGCCCCACTTGGCCCTGGGCAAGTTAATTTTGACATTTTGATATTTTCATTGCTCTATATGAAATTGTACTTGCCCCAGAAAAGCGAGCAAGAGCTAGAGTTGAACCCTGATTTATCATACCTTTAATACTTAAAAACGATTCAACAAAACTAAGAATTGTCAATAGAATTGGCGTCATAAATGCATTAGTTCTTAGGAGTTACAAGTTGTTACATTAAAAAGCAGATTGTGGAATAAGACATGATAACTGTATCTGATTTCAGCTATGTTATTAAATTATTATTTCTTAATGAGGTGGAAATAAGACAAGGAGACAAGTATTATAATTTCATGTTATTTATTTACTTCATAGAAGTAATGACTTATTGAAGCAATTTTATATTAACTTTGTACTATTGCAATACATGGACATACATAGCTGTCTTTTTTGTTTTCATTCACAAATATGAGTATCACTAGTTGCTTGTAGTATAAAAATATAATACAACTAGATTTGTATAAGTTACATTTACATCATATTTTTCATTAATTATGTAATTGTCATGTAAATTAACAGAATTTTATTTGTGAATATCTTCCTGAAAAAACTCGAAGTTTATTTACACAATGTACATGTATTTGCATAGTATACACACACAAATGGACGTGTTTGAGTAGCTCCCGTGATATTTTGATTAACGGTTTTGTAGACTATTAATCACAGGCATAGTACACTGTACTAAAAATTTCTTCATTCATGTTTACATTTGTTCAGACAATGAATGTAAACAAATGGCAAAAAAAATCAAATTTACCAACAATTCATGAAATGCATGAGTAATGTACATAATAACATATACATTTGCTTTGGAGGCTTGAAGTTTTTATTAATGATTTTCAAAACTATTAATCAGTTACAAAATACTTAAACTAGAAAGTACTTGTTTCTATAATTTCATAATATTAAATGATCATGTTCTACATTTGATTAATACTGTATGTATGACAGAAATTCTTAAGATTGTACTTCCCCAATTTGTCCAAATACAAATTGTGTAAGTTTAATGTAAATTGAAAATATGTTATTTGTGAATAGCATCCTTTTAAAAATGTCAAGTTTATTTACATAATATACACTTGATTCTCTACCGACGACCTTATTACCTAGACTACTGTATACGCTGTATATTTCTCGGTGGTTTTATTTTCGTGAATTACGCGACTTACTAGACGCGAAAATTTTTGCTTCTTGATATTCCTGTACAAAGTGGAAGCAAATGCAATAATGTCGCAAAATATACAATCTAGAATTCCTTGCCCAGAAGCAAAATCCAAAAATATCTGAAAATATATGAACGTGAAATATATGGCGTATACAGTATTATTCATAGGCATAGTATTTCATGAAGAATGTCAATTCATTCACTTCAAGAAGCATGCCTCCCTTTGCCACGACACTGCTCCAACTTCAGATACAAAGTATTCTTTAAACTTGTCCCGTATGTCCATTGCGGAGGCGGACCCGTGTGCTCCAACGTGTGGAAGATGCATTAGTTGCTTTTGTGCCTGGCTGGATTTGCTTCTTTTTTGTGGCACAGGCCCGTTCTGATGCAAGTAGTTATGCAAAATACATGTGGCCTTGACCACATGCATTACATTTTGCGGACTCAGGCAGATTTCCCTCCGATATAACCTCCATCTTGCTGCCAATATGCCGAAGGCATTTTCGACGATCCTGCGGGCCCGGCTTAAGCGGTAGTTGAAGATCCGCTTGTCATCATCCTTCTCTTTCCCTGGGAAGGGCCGGAGGAGATAATTCTTCAGAGGGAATGCCTCGTCCGCAACGATGACATGAGGAAGTGGATTTGCATCACCTGGTAAGGTCTTGTACTCAGGGATATGAAGGTTGCCTTTTTCCAAGGCCCTGCCCAAATTTGACTGGGCAAAGATACCTCCGTCACTGTTGCGTCCATAGGCCCCAACATCAATGGCAGTGAAACGATAATCATGATCCACAAGGCCAAGGAGAACGGTGGAGAATTTCCCCTTGTAGTTAAAGTACATGCTGCCGGAATTTGGAGGTGACTGGATAACAACATGTTTCCCATCCAGGGCCCCAACACAATTGGGAAAGTTCCATCTGTCAAGAAAACCAGTGGCGATGAACTCCCATTGTTCCTCTGTTGGATGTGGCATATATTCTTGTTGAAGCTCATCCCAAATGGCTTGACACGTCTCTGGGATGATAGTTGAGATGGTGCTGATTCCTACTCTATAGAGATACGCCATACTATGGTACGAGTCACCAGTTGCTAGGTATCTGCATAGAAGATAATTATACCAAGAAAATGTGATGTTTTTGTAGTACTGGTTTGAAAAGTAAAGTGATGTGGATCTGATTTTAATGAAATTCAGTAAGACGGTACGTTATAGAAAAAAGGCCTACCCTTAAGTTTAAAGAGTATGTAGGTCAAGGTTCAAAGATGAATATTAAAAGAAAAAGAATTATACATCTGAAAATTTGATTTCCGTTAGATGGCCTTAATAATGTAACACAGGTTTTGATGTCGTCTGATGTGAAGAAACAAGTTAGGAAGATTTAACCTTAATTTGAGTTTTGATCAACGACCAAAGTTTACGGTTCATTAAATATGCATGTGTAGGTCATTTTCAGGGGAGGGGATTCTTTCATTTCATTTGTATTCATCATCAATTACCGTCTACACTCGGCTAAAAAAAATTCTTGGACACTATAAAAGTTAAAATATACCATAAAAATTTTTATTAAACGGTACATTATTGTATGTAAATATGACCAGACATTATTCCACTTCCAGTATGACATAAAGTTAACATGTGAGCAGTCATGCATTGCAGATTACATGCATTAAACAATAGCAAGGTCAGTAAAGAAAAATTGCAAGAAATTGAGCCTTCAAATGCTAATGATCAGGTCCATCTTGTAGGCATACATTCAACATTTTCAACAGGTGTTTATGATTTGAATGAAATGCTTACAGATGCATCGTGAAATGCATCATTTGGACATGCACTTTCAAGATGAAGCTGCGACATCGATGTAGCTGCGACGTCGATGTACTGCACTCATTCAGAGCCAGGGAGGACAAACAAGATATAGAATCGTTTTTCATTAGTCAAGATACTAAAATTTGACCATTTTTTCTTCCTTGAATGATTTTTAATGAAAATTCTAGTGGAATAGTGATAGATAGACAATTTTCTTTTCTTTTCAAAGTGACATTTAACTTTAATTTGTGTCGTTCAATGGTTCTTATGCCACATAAACTTTCATAACTTAAAGACTGACTGCTCCACTTCTTGCATTTTTTTTTTACTGACCTTGCTATTGTTAAATGCATGTAATCAGCCATGCATGACTGCTCACATATTAACTTAATGTCATAGTGGAAGTGGAATAATGTCTGGTCATATTGATGTACAATAATGTACCTTTCAATAAAAAATTTATATCGTGTATTTTAACTTCTTTAAGTGTCCGAGAACTTTTTTAGCCGAGTGTACATGTATATTACAAGGAAAACACAAAACACCGAATATAAGGCAGACAAATAAAGCGTGTAAATTGCACAAAGGCACATTACACATTAGGTACGTCAAAATGATGTTCATGAAGATTGAGGATCAACAGAAAGAAACGTCTTGCATATGTAGACGCTTTGCGTTGTCCTTCTATGGTACTGTGTGATGGGATGTGTAACTTTTCAACACAATGACAGGAAATAACATTAAGTACATTGTAATTTTAACATTTGAAAATGATAAAGATTACAGTTTGAATAAAGTGTTTCAAGATATGAATTAATTTTCTTTAGTTGTGACATTTCTTGGTGTTTTCATGAATCTCAGATATAGTGGATGCAAGATTGCAGAGGATTTCAAGTGAACTTGTTATATCTAAATCAACTTCAATCTGATAATTTTTAAATTGATAGAATGAATAAATAAATAAATATATATATATATATATATATATATAGATTTACATCTCCATTGCAATATCATTTTCAGGATGGATCTCTTTATTATGTATCAAAATCAATTCTAAAAAATTATGCCATGTACCTCGATTAATTCATAGTACATTTAAATTTCCTTATCAACAAACAATATGAGTTAAAATAGGTTTACCCCAACATACAGGCTGTATGTTTCCCTTCTCATTCGCAACAATCTAAAATCTGATTGTTGATGCAATAAATATTGTGTGCGTATATGAGCATGTTTGTGTTTGTGTGTGTATGTGTATGTGTGTGTTTGTGTATGTGTCTGTCTGTGTCTGTGTGCCTGCGTGTGTCTATGTGTGTCTGCGTGTATGTGAGGGAGATTGGACATGTGAATTGGGAAATGACCTTATACATATATTTACGAGGAACATCCCCCTTCCATGTCACGAAATAATCCCCTATACAAGTAGGCCGTATGTCAAATGTTAAAAGGTGGTAGTTCATATTCTGATGGACGGTACACGCAAGGGCGAACGGATAAGCGAGCGGATTGATACAGGCACGCACGCAATTGCAGCTGGTTATACACCGGGGCTATACACTAAAACTTAACAACGAAAGGTCAAAATTACGAGCGTTTGTTTTGGAGTTATTGGCAGAGTCTGGACGGAGTTCTTGTTTTGTTTGTGTTTTTTGTTCCTGAATCATTTACTTTTAATTTTTTTTAATCTCCATTTTTTTTTTTGCGATTATCAAGATAAGAGGGAGTAATAAAAAAAAATCCCAAATGTAATACGTGTATACGGCTGTCTGATGAACTCATTGATTCTGACTACCACGCGAATCTCTGTAAAATGTATCCTGGTTCTGGTTAATAAATCATTTTAAAATTTAATGGAATATCGAGATGATTCCCCAGCAGATTCATCACATTCTAAATTGAAATTAAAGTAAATCTGAATCAAAATTAATATTAAAAATAAATGACCAAGGGAAATTTGCACCAAATCTGTGTATCACTATATGACAAGTAATCCCCTTTTTGTGACTTCTTTATGGAAAGTGGGGTCATCAGTTCACATTTCCACTTCCTTCACCAGGTAAGGAAGCGTCGAAAAAATGGAAGGACATCAGAGATACCTTCAGAAAATCAAGAAAACGCCGGGCTACAAAGAGTGGGCAGGAGGGTAAAATCCTCAAGCTGTACAAATACGAGCATCAACTAGAATTCCTGTTGCCTCATATGATTATGAAGGAGTAAGTTATTATTAATCTAAAAGTCATAATGATTGATATCCCACGCCACAATCAGCAGTCAGGAAAATGCATTGGAATGAATAAGATAGATGTGGGCATATCACGTTCTGACAAATTGTCTTAACCCCCGTCTTTAACCGCAAGATTCTACATTTTGATTTAATATGCTGGGAAGGAGACAAGACCAAATGTCATAACCTTTGAACCTCCTTAATTTTCGCCATAGTAACATACGATTTGGCACAATTTTTGGTAAATACCTCCTCCCACACCCTTTCATGTTTCCGTCAAGCATGTAGTTTACATTCCCTAAACATTTCGCTCGAGAACTGCGCGTAGGTTCGGGTATGTTAACACAAACTTTTTTCCCCGCAATCACTTAGTTTTAATATACATTAAATTTCCAATTAATGTTGTGACTCCCTTGAATGGTTGTCAGTAATTCCGTCTGTCCGTCCGTCCTTTAATTTTCCTTGTAAACGCCATAAATTCAGTTTAACTTAACCTAGCCTCATATGATTTGGTGGGTATGATACTAGCATGGATCCCAGCAAGCCAATTGATTTTGAGGTCGAAAGGTCAAAGGTCAAGGTTACAGTTACATGTTTTCATCTTCTTGTGAAGTCCTTGTAAACGCGATAACTTCAGTTCAACTTAACGTGGGCTCATGTAATTCGGTGCGCATGGAACCCAGAAAGCCTATTGATTTTGAGGTCAAAGGTCAAGGTCACAGTGAGATATTTTCATCTTACCCTTGTGACGTCTGTTAACTTTTCCTTGCAAACGCAATAACTTATGCCTACACTTTATAATAAAAAAACAAACATGAAAAGTCACTTGGTTTTCCACATGTTCATCACCTTCCACTTTTCTTGCTTGACCAATGACTCAATTTTCCGCGTTACGGGCGGGCGCATTATGTGCTCGCCCTAGCGACACTCTTCTTTAGAATTATTATTGAAAAATGTGTATGTACCAAAATCTAGCATGTTACATTTTCACTTAATTAAATAGGGCCTATAGTAAGAAATTTCTATCGATTCCTTCCCGTCGCGTTTCTCTAATTTTTGGCTCAGACCCATATATAATTTCATTATGTTTATACATACAGAACTGAATCAAACATTTTGCCAGAAGATTCTGATGTCGATGAGGAGTTTACAACTGAGCAGGTATATTTAAGCAGTAGGTTTATTAATACATTTAAAAAGTGACAGTAAAGAGATACATTTGTAAGTGCATAAGGATATCTGCACAAAATCTTGAGATTCCAGCCATCTTTGAAAATGTTAAAATGATTTATGAAATTTCATTTTCCAAAATACCCTCCACGTCCCCGAAACTCTAATACACACACACACACACA
>JZLH01S0630598.1:5541-16266 GCA_001188425.1 Eucidaris tribuloides | reverse complement strand
ACCACCACCACCACCACCACCACCACCACCACCACCACCACCACCACCACCACCACCACCACCACCATCATCACCACCACCATCTCCTCTATCACCACCACCGCTACCACCTTCATCAAATCCATCAGTGCCAGCACTGCTCTACCGTGGCCGCATCCGGCAGCAGTGACGTATCAAATTATTCACGGACGTAAGAAATAGCCACAAAATCAGCGAAAATATAAATAAACAAATACATGTACGAAATACTGTTTCAGACTGATGTTTTCCCCATTAATCCTCACAGCACCATTGCAATAAAACTAAAAGAGATTTGGTATGTGATATTTTGTCCATGTGATACGATAAGGTTAATTCTTGCTGCATAAGAATGACTGAGTCTGAAGTGTTAACCACGTGATCTGTAATGTGTTTGATTGACAGGTAAAAAAGTACATAAAGGGGAGCTGAAGAAATGAAAGGAGGAATTGCCAAGAAAAAAAAGAAGACAGGGAAGATACTGAGAGAGAGAGAGAGAAAAAATCTATCTAAGACGGTGTGAAGAGGAATTTTGAAAAGGAAGAATTGATTTCAAGGACAAATCTTTTCTCTGACAGCCCGTCCGCTGACCAGACAAAAGACCTTTGCATAAGGAATCGCCACGTTAATCGAATCCGGCGGGGCAATTAGCATTACGGTCCTCTAAATCGAGTGGGAGGAGCTAGGAGCGTTTTGGTCAAAACAGACGGTCGAAAGTCCAGTGGTCCTTAGCCCATCTATTGTCAAGAGTCTAACGGTATTCGAACAATACAACAAAAGATGAGTCCTGAATTGTAGTCCTGGTTTTTGTAGTCTAGTCTTAATCATGATTACCATCATCATCATCATCTTGAACATAAAAATTTACCGCTAAGATAACTCGGTAATGTAGCCCCGTTATTTAGCCGGAAATGGTTCTGCCTACCCTTTCCGCCACCATCGCTTGCAAAAACATCTCGTGTATGATTTGTATGTTGCCTCCGTGTTCGGTGTTTCGAAGTGATTTACAATTATGGGATTTTTACAGCGTAATCGTTTGGGGAATAAACATCGTATATCGATGGTACAATTTGACAGACCCTCTGTAAATCAATTGAATTGATCACTCACAATTTTACTTGAGTAATTACAATACATAATTCAGCACTCGTGCTGGTAGAACTGTCCACCCTCCCTCCGGAATCACTGTCACACGCATCAGTAAACACTGGCAATTCTCAAGAAATTTCACAATAGACTGTCAACCTTGGAACATAAGTTTCGAGATCTGTATGTAGACTAGTAATAATTCATAACGGCACACAGCGTTGTTAACATTTTCATTTGCAATTGTACAAACTAATACGCACCAGTGATTATTCAGTGATTGGATTCAGAGGGGCGGAGTTTAATGATCCTAACTAGCCCTACTGACTGGTAGCACGTTTGGAGAGGGCCTACTGAAAACTTTCACGCTCGTTCGCTATCCTGAGCTGCACCCGCTCTGGCTGGGCACGCATCGCCGGCGCACGGACGTACGACGAGCTAGCTTGTGGTATATGGTGGTGCATTACAAATACTGCTAGTTCGCTCCTCGTTAACAGAAGTCAGTTTTACACTTTCGGATTTCTTACCATGACTCGTTTCTTCATCGTGCTTGTTCCGTAACGGCCAACAAAGATGATAATCTGGGTTATTTTACTGATATTGCCTCCTGTATTTACTCAAGGTGAGTTTTATTTGTGTTATTTTTCCGTGGTTATCTCTGGAAAGTTTACATCGGAGTCTGTGCACTTTCCATCGGGCGGGTTACGGGGGAAGGTGAAGGCGTGCGACTGTACTGTTGTGATTATGATTGAGCTGTTTGGGATACTCTGCATGAGTCGTTTGATTTAACTTTTAAAATTCGCTACGGAGAGTTAATTTTAGCGAGAATGTAAAGTGTCTGACCCATGTATACGCTATCACCCACCACGAGATTTTACTGGTAATTACCAATTGGCAAAACAAACAAATTTCAACGGAAAGTTATGAAATGTGCACAACTAATTTGAGTAAAACGAATTTTCATTTGTCAAATCCGTCACGTACATCCGCAGCCAAGGTCAAAGCTCCCGGTATGCCCTTTGATAAGTAACTGGATTATCTTCATTGACAATTCCGATGGAGTTTGTCAGGATTTTACCAGTTAAACTCACTGTCTCCAGTAAATGTCTTAAACAAGCATTATTCTTAAATTTTTAGATGTACACTAGTAAAATACTAATGTATTTTTTTAATCAAATTCCAGTGCAAAACTATTACCAGGCTATTGCGCTTGGTAAAGTAACAAACCTTTTTCTTGTTCACTGGCTGGGAGTCCTGCTGAGAGAAAATGGCCTGCAGTCTTTAGACTGAATTGGAAAGAAATTACGAGAACAGCTTGTGGTCTGATGGTTCATGATCGTCTATATACAAACTTCTGTAACCGATGTCTGGTTATCCACGAACGGAGTGGCTGGCTGTATAGAACAGAAGTAGGCTTTAATATTGCACAGTGTAGAGGTTGCCCTAGCTCCTTGCCCAACTTCCAAGTAGGGCAAGTTTAGTAGAGAAGTGAATTTGGTGAAGACTTGGCAGTGGGGAGGGGAGGGGAGAGGAGGGGATAATACAATAATATTCCGGATATTAATCTATAAAGATTATTTTTACTAGAATATTGGAGATGATAAACCCCTACCCATGTCAAATTCTAAACTAAGGCCATTTGACAGAAAAATAAAGTGTAAAACTAGGTTTATTTTGTGATAATATGTACATTTTTAAATATCAACACAAAACAGGAAGAATTTACGAAATCATTGCCTGTCTACTGTAATGACTTTGACAAATTATAATAGATCCATATTGGAAAACCATTATCATTGTATAAAGATTTTTGTGAAAAGTAACCCATAAGGTGTGTCCCTGTATATCTTTATATAAGTTGTAGGATAGAAGTCTACCACAGCAGGTTAAGCTACAGAAAAGATGCAATCTTCTTAAGCATAGCTTTGTCATCAATTATGACCAGTATGAGAATAGAGGTTTACCTTTCTTTAACATGAAAGAAATAATTTCTTTTAGAAATTGATCTTTTGATGTGGTTGGTGGTTGGCAAATTCATACAATCAATTAAACTTTCTTGAACTTACTTGTCTTCTTGTTATGCATATTTGATGAGAATATGTCTGATGTTAGTGAAATACTCAGGAAACACTTTCCCCTTTGTAATGATTATTTTCTGGATTTAGGGAAGACATGATACATGTAGGTCTATACCACATTTTTTTGGATGGTAATTTATTATTTAACTTAAACCTATAAAAGAGTAGGCTCATGTGTGAAACATAGTTTTTGTGTTTCATCAATGTGATGCAATTTTGAAAATAAACACAAATTAGTGTTTTTGTTTTGTTGTTCCAAATTGTTGTGTCTTTTCATGAAAGAATGAAGAAGAGCTTACAAATAGAGTAGGCCCTACTCAAAGCTAATTAGTGACTATTTAGTTGAATATTCTTACAATCCTTAGTTTTGTCTGGATGACTATGGTTTAGACTGTCATAAGGTGAATTTTAAAAATTATTCATCAATTTCACTGTATAAAGACTAACGAATAACATAAATTTCGTGATTTTGAATACCACTGTAGCAGAACTGATACAAACTTTCTCTCTTATAATTTGTTCTTAAAAGTTCCTTGATTTTCCTCACAGAAAATTTGAATTTTTAGGTACTCTCACTAAATGCCACATGCATTGCATTGCTCCTTTCCTCGATCCCTTCCCCCAGTATAAAGTAGCTGGCCAGCATTACACCAGCACATAAGGTCTGTACTATTCATTGTGAATTTTAGGATTTTGGTGAAAGTGCGGCCAGCCAGGCGCACACACAATGAATGGGCTCACAAGTGATGGCGGTTGGTGTGGTTGTGTTTATCCTAAAGATTAAGCCCAGGCACACAGGGTTGAATGCATGCATAATTAGATTGATTAACACAGGCCCCGCATTTTGTGTGTGTAACCAGAAAGCCCAGGATGCTTTTATCATAAATCTTGATTGAAGAAAAACAACTGCTGCAACTTAAAGTTTGATTGAAATGGACTGTGTAATTGGGGACAGATTGGGTATGTCAAGTGCAACAATGCAAGTCCAGTTCTGCTTTACGTGCATGATCGTACATAGTGTGAAAAGCTAAAAACAAATTAATGTTATTGTCAGAAACAATCTCAGCTGTTGAAAAGTGGCGTGGAGAAATAACCAAGATTTGGGGGCTCTAGAACCATGTTAATGATGTGAATTTGTTATGACCATACAAATATCTTGATCAAATAAAGTTTGACTGATTTGAATACTGGTGTCCTGTTGCGTTATGTTACACACAGTGATAAAATATTGGCTAAAGTGACAAGTGATGTGGTGCGCAAAAATTTATTGTAGTCATTTTGCTTCGTAACTGATAAATATTGGGCCAAATGCCACTGTGCGTTTGTTGTCAAAATATGGTCCTCAGTATCTCATATGGCAATTTCTAACAAATTTTATGCTTTGATATTCTGTGTAACTTGTTAATGGTAAAAGTAGTTAGTAATAATAGTTGGTAAAAGTAGCATGGTAAAAGTAGTTAGAATTAAAATCCATTTTCTCTGTAATACTCTGGGCTAGGTAGGTTTTAGCCTAGATCAATATAAGTGGCTATTGCTATATGTACACATGCATACAAAAGGCTCAAGTTTTGACCTGAATTGGACAGAGTTTGACCCGGTAAATCCAATCAGTAACATAAGTTACCTGACCTGCCTGCAAAGTTTATAACGCATGCTGAGAAAATGCTCATCATCCACAATCAAGGAGTTACCTTAGCTGGTTTCTGAGAAAGTGGTCACTTTACCTGACATTTAACACAATCATAAAATTAAGGCCATTTTGAACGTACATTAGATACACTGAACAAATCTTATGATTAAGTTTTAATACTCAAAAAAGTTTGCAAGCATGTTCAGATGACCCTGTGAATACACGATGTTATACAGTCCTTATTTTTTAAAAAAAGTTTCATGGAAAAATGTCAAACATGACAATAGCGTAGGAAATAACCCAGGGAGACGGGCGATTTAGCCTTAGCAAAGCCCAAATCGCCCCCTAAAATCCCCCAAACCCAATTTTTTGGGGCGACCATTTCCTTCAGAATCGCCCTCAAATTTGCAACGAAAAATTTCACAATTTTTTCTTTTTATTATGGCATTTAAACAAAAATAAATTAAATGGTTGCTTTTATAGATGAAGCACTGGCTACACACTGTTATATTAAGGATCTGAGAAAAAAAAATACATTGATAACATGTAGATCTAAATCAGACACACAGACGCGCACAGACACACACAAATGACATGCATGCATATACACACACACGCACAATCGTATACACACGCAGTCACACACATATGCACAACAAACACATCAAAAATGAAAATTACATATTTTGGTTGATAATTGCAGCTCGCTCAGCTGTGATAGTTCTTTTTTTTCTTCAAAATGCACTTCCCTAGATCATTGTAAGACATGACAGCTTAATAAAACTTTGTAATTCAGAATTTTATACAGCCTATTGAGAAGCGTTCAGTCATTGAACTCTGATTCAATTGCTAGAAAAAAATAATAAGTAGGTAAACGTCGACTACATGTATGGTAGGTATGTTTCCTCGTTTGCTTGCCGTTTCCCTCCCACACTAGACTTACCCTCCCAGTCAATAAAATTAATCGACTGGAAAAGTATACAGTTGCATGTCATAGAAAAATATCATGCTGTGAGAGCAGGAAATAATGCATGTAATTATTTTTTCCTGAAGTATTTATTGGCCACGTCATTGACAGTAAGAAGTTGGGAGGGATGCGGAATTGAAAAGATTTTTGATGGACAGGTTTGTGCCAAGGCCAAAGAAATGCGGAGTGGGTGGTTTCCAACTTATGTGGCGGGTGAAAGAAGTGGATGAGGTGCGGAGAATGGATACACTTTTCAAGTTGTTGTCCACGGTTCTTATGAGTAAAATTCATGAATCGTAAAAAAAAATTCAGTGAAATTGACATTACATGCTACGTTTTTCGCATTTTTGCTTTAAAGAGACTCTCGTGAATACCATTTAGTGGTACAATCACAGGAACTGTGGTTTATAATAAAGTAGCCAAAAACATAAAATACCCTGAAACAAACAATTTTTTTGTAATATCAGCAACAACAACAGACCTAAATACAAAACCGAACAACATACAGTAAGTAGAACAGATACATTACTCAGGGCTCGACACTAGCACTTGCCCGCTTGCCTGGGGCAAGTAAAATTTCAAGTCGGGCAAGTAAAAATTCAAAATGTTACACTCTACTTGCCCCATTGGGCAAGTAAAATTTTGATCATGAAATGAGCAAAACGAACAAAATATGTCTAAAACTTTGTGTTTGATTAACTATTTAACTTACTAAAGTTCATCATTATTTTTTCTTTGTATGACTCTTTAAATTCATAAATCACACCATTGGAAAACCCCAGAAACAAACATCCAATGCTGTATAGGCTTTATTAGTTAAAATTATGGGAAATAATTTTTAATGTTTTTATTATATTTTATTTTGGGTAAGTAAATTTTTCATTCGGGCAAGTGAAAATCTGAAAGTGCTAATTTCACTTACCCAAAGGGCAAGTAGGAAAAAATGTAAGTATGGAGCCCTGCATTATACATGTAGATACAAACAAAAACAAAATATTGAAGATAAAGAATGCCTAAATTTTGAGACTGTACTGATTTTTGCAAATGCAGTATGGAAATATGACATCAATTATACAGTGTACCCTGGATTCAAATACTTGTATTTAATCTAAAGTGTGACTCAGTATGTTTCACATTATCATTCAATGTCTAGATGTACATGTACATGTACATTTTGGAATTAATACATCAGACCATGAAATAAAAATTGATTTTGGATCGGACTGAAAACTCTGTGAAGTCAGTCAGTTGCAATAGAGTGCATTAACCCTGGAGTAATCCATGCACATTCCACTCCTTGCTCATCACGTTGCGTTAAATTCAAGCTGATTCTGCTACAACTGATTGAACTTGTCACCATAACTCTACAGTATTCATGAACTTATTCGTACTGAATTCAAGCATTCATTTTCGTGAGTATTCTGAAATTATTGCTCCATTGTCAGGGCTTTACAATTGCTATTCTGATTGTAAAGAATACCAAGGAAGACATGCTGTATGTTCCCCCCCCCCCCAAAAAAATAATCCTTATGGATATATTCTAGAAATAAAATTGATATCATAATCCTATTATGTGGGTAAAAAATATTGGAATATATCTGAACTGAATTTTGTGTAGGCCCTATTGTGGGATAAAAATTGAGTTTTCCATTTTCTAAATTTGAAATTCAGTTCACTTGAAATGAAGAAGTAAGTACTGTTTCTTCTATTTTTAGCTCACCTGAGCCGAAGGCTCAAGTGAGCTATTGCGATCGCTTTTAGTCCGTCGTGCGTCGTTTGTCGTGCGTCGTTCGTCGTGCGTAAACTGTTACACATTTTCAGCTTCTTCTTCCAAATGCATGATTGGATTTGGCCCAAACTTGGCAGGAATGATCCTTAGGGGTTGGGGATTCAAGGGTCCTCAAATGGTACCCCTGGCCCCCCTAGGGGCCCAGGGGCAGGGCCCTAAAGGGCCAAAAGTAGGTAGTTTTCAAACATCTTCTTCTCTAGATCCAGAAATAGTTTAGTTAAGCCACTTAGTGTGTAGATACCTCTATATGTGCTGATTTAATGTTCCTCATGACAATGCCCAGGGCGAGGCCCCGTTTGGCCCCCACGGGGGCAAAAGTTTGGAGTAGGGCTCTATAGGAAATAACTCACTTCACATCAGTGGATTTTAGACCAAATTGTGAATGATCCTCACGGAGCGGGAAAGAGGGTTTGTGGAATGGTACACCAGCCCCCCCCGCCGCGCCCCCCCCCCCCCCGCGGGCGCCCAGGGCGGCAGGCCCATAAGCGGCCCAAACTAGAGTAAACTTCTAACCGCGAAAGCCATTTGTAACCAAAACTTGCGGTGTAGATGCCGTAACAGCGACCTCGATGTTATTGGTCGTTCAAGGTCACATACAGTAAGTCAAAGGTCAAATGTTAAGATTGACTATGTTGTGCCTTCGCTTTTTCTAAAAAACGGATGTAGAATTTAATCTAACTTGGCAAAATCAGCTATATGGCAAGGTGTATGCCAGAGTTTTTCAACTGCGTTCATTTGGGCCTAACGTTGCGTGCTAGATCATCAGGCTCAAGGGTCCAAAAACAGTATGCTTAAAACTTGAGTGTTCTATGGGCTACCATAAGAGAGTTTGCCGAGACCTAAAGTGAGCGCTCCGTGCCCCCCGGGTCTTGTTTTAAAGTGAGATTCCATTTCTATTTTGCATCGCTTAACATTTCCAAAATCAATACTTTTACTTGTCTGGTAATCCCAAAATTGTTTAGGCATTGTATAACAGTGTTTCAGATTTAAAATCTGAGCTACAGGCATTCCCCATGCTACTAGTGTCTTTGATATGCGTCTAAAAATGAAAGCCCTGAAAAAAATATGCAGCCAGTGATAAAACAATCATTACACTGCGCTTTAAAAAAAGTAAAATCATTTGCAGAGACCATTCCAGCTTTTCTCCATTTAGACTGCTGTGTTGCAGAATTTACCTATCGCCCGATAATAAAATTAATATGCCAATTTGTATCTGCACATAGCATGTATTGTACTAGTGACAGCATAACTGTCCAAACTTTTGTGATCTAGGGTGTTTATTTGTCCATTCAAACACTGTCAGATATGTCAGATAGCAACGTTCGACAATATTTTAAACGGGTCTTCCACAGTGTTATATAGTGTCTTTAAATTCCAGCAGGTATTCTTGAAAAGGGAAATTTACACAATTGTGTGTAATCCACATTTTGTGTAAAATTCCATGCTTTTCTGCACTGAAGAAAACTCCTGTCTCTACAATAGCAAGTTCACACAAACTCAAGTAAATCTGTGGAAAGATTTCTACCGTATATTTCATCGTCAATCGCATTTGTACCAGTGCTCATTTTAATTATGAGACTGTACCTCAATATTGCTAATGCATTTAACAGTAGGCCTCCTTATGTTTAACTTGACTGGAACCGAATCAAACTGTGGCAACGCCACAAAAACCATAAAATAAACCATTCACAATAAAACAGATGGATTTGCGAGCACCGAGTCCTCCGTTTCCAATCCTCCGTAATAAGGCTAAATGCCGATAAGCTGGCCAAGAAAGAAATTAAGCGATTCCTCGACCAATATTACATTTGCAGTCGGCAAGAGAAAATTTGTCCGTCTTTCAACCGTACTCACTCAGTAAAGCGGGGACATTGTTTGAGCAACTGGTCCTCCGTAGACAGGTTAACTTGACAAACGGCGGCGTTTCCCGGGCGACTTTGCTGATCTAATTTGGATTGGCGAAGACCGAAGGAGAGAGAGATAGAGAGGAGATAGCTTTTTCTCCGGGATGTTGTTTCATTACAGTTTGTCAATGGAGGTGATTGGTGTTGCGTTCTTTTTCTTGTTTAGCGGCGCCATCCTGTTACGGAGTTCAGTTTCCGGTGACGAATTGTTGCATTGTTGGCATCCTTGCAGTGGTGGACATTTACATGTAGATCTAGATTTTAGTTTTATTTTATGTTCGGCAATTGGTATTGCATTTCAGATGTATAATTTCATCATTCTTTCATTAGTTAGGCCTGTATAGAGAAACTGTGGAGATCGTGATTTTGTTTTATTTTATGTTCAACAATCAGTATCACATTTCAGTTGTATGATTTCATATGGGAAAATTGAGAAAAAGTAGAATAGGTACATGTAACATCATATCAAACATATTTGTTGTCTGTTTTCATTTGGAAGAGAGTATGAGTGTGTACACATACATGTAACTTGTCTACTTGTATTTTAGTCACGTTAAATGTGAGTAATGTACAGGTGACTATCATTACAATTTCTGAAATAGGCACCTTTTGTTTTCAGCATGATCATAGTTGCAACAGCACCCCCAAAATTCTGCGATACCCAATACCCATAGAGTTGTTTCATGGCACATCTGGGACAGGTTAACAATTTCCATTTTGAAGGTACCATCACATTTTGCAAATTACTGTAGGGCGATTCCGTGCTAAAACTTGAAAAAATGCTAAAGTTTAAAATTGCTTCTAGCTGACAACTAGTGTGATAACATTTTTGGTTAATACCTAAACCATCTGGAACAGGTCAGTTTTGGGTGCAAGATTGTCTCAAAAGTCTATTTTTGGGGTGAAATTGTGAAAATTTGATATTTTATTGAAATTTCACAAGTTTTACAGTATGTATGAAAACGTGTATACACTAGACGTGAGAACTACTGAACAATCTTTTAGATAATGTGAGTCAAGTAGTTGGGATATCCCCTTGATAGCTGACTATGCTTACAAAAATATTCTCATTCCTACTTAGACTTAAGTGTCATTATTTCGGCAGACCCTACCCATAAGTGTCCCGTACGATACATAAACTTAAAAAAGTTTTGATTGTGCTTCAGTTTCAGGGGCTACAAGCTTATAGTACAGAATTCTCTAAATTGGTGATGTAAGTAGTCATATGATACCATAAAGTTAGGATTTACTTC